>PVHY01010880.1:0-50112 GCA_004024945.1 Uropsilus gracilis
GTACAGGGTGTGAGGGTGTTATCCTGGTCCATTTTTTTACAAGTTTTGATCCAGTTTTCCCAGCACCATTTACTGAAGAGGCTATCCTTGTTCCAGGGTATGTTTTTTGCCCCTTTGTCAAAGATTAATTGACTGTATATGTGTGGTTTTATTTCCGGATATTCAATTCTGATCCATTGGTCTGTTTGTTTTTGTACCAATACCACGCTGTTTTAAGTATTATGGCTTTGTAGTACAGTTTGAAGTCTGGAATAGTAATACCTCCGTTCTCTCTTCTGTTTGTCAATAGGGTAAAGAGAGAGAGAAACAAAGTAGAAGGACTGAAGACAAGCTCAGAGATATGTCAGATTCCTTAAGGAAAAGAAACATAAGAGTAATAGGAATCCCAGAAGGAGAGGAGAGAGTTATGGGAACTGAAAGACTGTTGTTAAAGATTTTTGTACCTATGTTCATTACATATTTTGGTGTATAAACTTCCTTATTTGTATTATCCCTGACTGGTTTTGAAATCAGGGTAATGTTGACTTTATAAAATGTGTTTGTAAGTTTTCCTTCCCTTTCAATTTTACAGAAAGGCTTGTCATAATACTTTGTCAAAGATGTATTAATTATTCTTTGAAAGTTGTGTAGAATTCACTAGTGAAGCCATCTGATGGGTAATAAATTTTTTTCTTTTTAGAAGCTTTGATTATTGTTTCTTCTTGATTCAGTACTGGAATTTTCCATGACTCCAAGATTTTGTATATTTCTTCTAGATTGTTCAATATATTGCCGTACAGTTGTTCATAATGCCCTCTTAATGATCCTTTGTAGTTCTCCAGTATCTACTTTTATCTGTAGTATATCCTATTTTATTTCTTACCTATTTGTGTTTTTGTCTCTCTTCTTTTGGAGCTAGACTAAAAGATTTTCCATTTTGTTAATCTTTTCAAAGAACCGGTTCTTTATTTCATTGATTTTTTTTTAAATAGTCTTTTTGGTCTCTCATTTATTTCTTCTCTAAATTTTATTATTTTCTTATTTTCACTGACATTTGACTTCAGTTTTTCTAGTTCCTTAAGGTGTAACCTTTGATTTTTTTTATGTGATTCTTAATTTTACTTTCTTCAATAATATGATCTCCTTTATATTATTTGCTTAAATAAAACATTTTGCCTGGAAGAGAACTAATTAAGTGGGGACAATTCAGGGACTTGACTCTTTAGTAGAAGAAAAGTAATTTTGTAAAATTCAAATATATGTGTTGTATGTTAACATTTTACTCTTCTGTTGAGATAATATTGTTCGGCAATTGCCTTAATTTTAGGCATAGCCATTAATATCGTGTACATTTATTCTGTGCTGGTCACTATGCAATTTTTAAAGGTTCATTTTAGACATGAAAAATGTAACATTAGATATTATTATCTTTGTTTTCCTCATGAGAAGAATGAGGCTCACAAAAATTTTGCCACTTGCCCAAGGTCCTCAGCTTGACTGGAAATGAAAGTTTACGTAGAAACACATTTCATTATGCCTCCAGTTACTCTTATTTGCAAACATTAACTTCAACACTAAGCTAATTTAAGACATAAATACTTCACTGCTCAAGAATGTCCTAGAGTAATTCCTTTTTCTGCCATGCACTGTGTACGTGTTTATCGGTATTAACACTAGATTATTAACTCTTAGAGGACAAAGCTGACTTCCTAAATACCTTTACAATATTCCTGGCCTGGTTTCCACAGAGCCTGGTACTTAGAAAGCATTCTGTGATTTATCCAACAAGAAAGTGTGTGAGTGAGCAAGAATCACATGTAAATTAGGACTTTTCTTTGGATTCATGAAACTACTTTTAGTGTATAAATAAGTTGTACTTACACACTCATTTTACACAAGTAAAAACAATCAGGGAACATGATAAAAAAAGAAAGTTGAATTCACATCATAAAAAAGCTTTTGTAATATTGATGAGGTGTACATGGCTCTGTTCTTTCTCTTGGGGAACTTGCTGGGGCCTATGGCTCACGTCTCATTTTTTGGGTTGAACACCAGACATTTCAAAGGTCTTTTGGGAGAAATTATAAGGGACTCTGTGGGGAGGGGGCTGGTAGTGCTTCCTCTCCCTAATCCCAAGACTTTCTCTGTAACTATTCTTTGAGGGCTAGTTAACATTTAAGCTACCATAGCCAATTGTCTTCACTATTCATCACCTTCTTAAAATTTATTAAATCTGTATTAGATGTTCACCCTCTATCATCTTTTTCTTTAAAGGTATTCTTTCTTTCTTTCTTTTTGATTGTTTGATTTGAGGCTGTATTCTGAGTAAGTTCTTCTACTTTCATTTCTGGATGATATATTCTCTTTTTTTGTGATCTTTCTAAGCTCCTGTTAAGTTTTAAACTTTTTACTCACACTTTTCAATCTTATCTTATTTTTAAAAGGGAGAATCAGAGCCTCCTCCTGGGGTCTACCTGCCTTTTTGTGCCTGGGGTGCCAAAGAATCCCTGTGCTGAAGTGGTGTCTTTTAAGCGGTGAAAATTTCCAGTTTTGTTCTTTTTTATATGTAGTGTGGATGTGTAGTATGCTTCTGCGTGTTAAATACATGTGACACATATGCTTGCAGTGTGCCCACATATACTTTCTAAATATGTGGTCTCTATTTGTATGTCATGTGTATGCACTGTGTGCATGAAGCATGTTTCACGTATGCTATATTGCCCATGGTATAATGTATAGAGCACATATTCCTATGTTGTATGTATGTAGCTTACTTATGCTTTTTATAGATTTTTGTATTCTTCACATACTTCTATGCTTATCTTATATTTCCTTATACATAGAACCATAGGTTAAAAAAATATCCATGTTTGGTTATTGTAATGCCTGAGACACTTAAGTGACTTCTGCTGGTTCTAATGTTATATTTTCTTAGATACTTGTTATCTTTGTGCTGCTCACAGCACACTCTGTATATGTGTGTATGTGTGTGTGTGTGTGAGAAAGAGAGAGAGAGAGAGAGAGGAGGGAGGGGTAGGATGGGACAGTAACTGATATAAACTATTTTAAGTTCAAATCATAGATTATATATGTTGGATCATTTACATTTTGCAAAATTTGGTCTGTAAATTCTTAGGAGTGCCTAGCTCTGTCTTACAGCCACTTAAGGATGCTTTTCCTTATTTTCTCCTACCTTTCCCTTCCCCTTTCTTCTGCTCTACTCAGTACCTGTGTTTCTCTTTTTGAATGCTACAGGCATGAAAGAAATATTGCTCTATATGCTGCAACCCTTCGAGATCTCAGCTCAATGTATACGTGAGGTAGTTTATCTGTCACACAACATTGAGTGGGTCTCATGTTTTAACAGTTATTTCCCCCACCCCACAAGGGCATAATAAAAAACCACATTTATTTCATCCAAATTGGCAGATGGTTTTAGAGCTAGGCAACTCTACAGTATTCCATTTTCTTTTCTTATTTTAGTCCTTACTTGACATTTCCTTTCTATTTTTTCAGCTCTTTGTTGCTGTTAATAGAATTAAGATGTTTAAGGCAGCAGTTTCAGTTCTCAGTGAAGAGTTTGACCACATAACCTGGTCTGTCACTGTTACTGCATCAGCATTTAAAGAATTATCTTAAATCATTCCTAATAACTTTTCCCCTTAATAATAAGAAAAAAAAACTAAGAAATTCGGAACATTTTCTTTTGTTCATTTGACTTATGCCATATTCTTTTTCTTTTTTTGAGCTTTGAGATTGTTTTTAACTTCTTTGAACGAATGTTTTCTTTTCTAATGGAACTATCATCTTCAGGGTTCTTGGGGGACTTGAAATGAGCTTATGGTGATGGTGAAATGCAGACCTCTACTTTTTCTGTACTGAGTGTGGGATGGTACACATAAACACCATCTTTTATAGATTTTTTTCTATTATAAATTAGTTTTTCTTACATTGTTGTAGTCCACATAGTTCCCCACTACCACATTATCCATTAACCATCACCATATTCCCTCGTGTTCATCCCTCACTCCCCTTCCTTTACTGTATGCCTCAGTCCTAAGGTTGACTGGTTAGTTCTGACTTTTCCTTCACCTTTTGTTTGGCTTCTCTATAGTCTATATGCAAAACAGACCATCTGGTATTTATCTTTTCCTTCTGACTAATTTTGGCTAGCATAATCCTTTTCAGCTCAATCCCATTTGCCACAAACAACATGTTTGTCTGTTTGATTGCTGAGAAACATACTATTGTATAAATGTGGCACAAAGTTTTTATTCACATGTCTGTTTGGGGACATTTTGGTTGTTCAATATCTTGGCTATTGTAAATAGTGCTGCAGTAAACATAGGTATGCAGGTTTCCTTTTGAATTTGTGTTTTTGTGCCCTTTGGGTAGATTCCTAGGAGTAAAATGACAAATTATATGGTAGATCCATTTTCAGGGTTCTGAGGAAACTTTACACAGCTTTTCATAGTGACTGGGCCAGTTTACAATCCCACCAGCACTGTAAGAGTGTTCCTTTATCTCTACATCCTCTTCAACATTTACTGTTTCTGGGTTTTTTGTTTGTTTGTTTTTTGTTTTTAATGGGGGCCATTCTTAATGCAGTGAGGTGTTATTTCATTGTGGTTTTTGATTTGTGTTTCCCATAATCCTCTATAAAATTGACCAAACTTATGAATTTACTTGTTTAAAATATTTCTATAAACTGATCTAAACTGGATTAATCTGGTAGAAAAACCAGAGAAGCCCTTGAAGAGGTAAATTGGGATAATTAGAGTGATCAGGCCACTTCCTTAGCATGATTGCAGCTCCAGATAGTATAGATTTCTCAGGTTTTACAACTATGTTGCTTTACTTTGGCTTTTCATTAACCTTCAATTGTGTTTTTTTCATAATTCATGAAATGCATTCAGGACCTCTGTTTTATTATTATAGGAATGCCACTTAAGATGTGTTAGCCTCTGTTTAATGAGTTTTTTAAGATTATAATTTATTCTTCCATTTACAAATGTCTTTCTTTATTTTAGACTCTTTTTAAGATTCTCTCTGGCTCTGTTTAGACTTTTCATGTTTATTACCCATCTGACACATACTCAATTTACTTTTCCTAAGTGGAGATAGTTTAACTTTTATTTTCTCATGCTTAGGTAATGCAAACCTACAAACATATATAAAACCAAAGCTCTTATTTAATAGCAGTTCATTACAAAAGAGCTTTTGGAAAATACCATCCCAGATTTCTCTTTCTCTATACATGTATGAATTTTTTGTAATATATTTACAACACATACACATGGATGTATATGAAGTGCATATATATTTATATAGAGATGCAGATGTAAGAAGATGTGCCACACTATATGACTGCATGAAGGTGTGAGAAAAGCAAAACTCTTCTTAACTAATAAAGCACATGCAGTGACATCTATCTCTCTAAGGGGTGGCAACTTTTCTTTTTATTTTCTTTATTATTTATTATTATTTTCTTATTTTATAGTTATTAATCCCCTTATGTATGGCTCTCCCTTCTCCCCTTTGTTGCCCCCGTCTCCCCTCCAGTCACTCAAACTCTCTTCTTCATGCAAGTTGTTGGTTGATGCTTGGCCCATGAGCTCTTCCTTTTCTGGTGCAAAGTTTTTTCCTGGGTGAGGAACTGCACTTCTGGGACATGGCAGACCATATTGCTTAAATTTCCAGGGGTAACTCTGAGTCAGGTAGCCAATCCAAGCACATCAAGAACCTCTTTTAGGGCAGACGTGTGGCATTGTTCTCCAGGGTCTTTTATTGTGGTGCTTCCTGCGGTAAAGGTGACTGTCTTCTTTTCCCCAGACACATGTCATCACTGAGATTTATGCTTCCACATTCATCATGTTGACTGCCTCGTCCATTCCTATGTTTGTTCCGGAGTGCAATTTCCAAGCCTTATAGTTCTGGCATCTGGTGTTGGGATCCCAACTCCTAGCCACTGGCAGTGGAGACGTTCTCTAATGGAGACAGACTCTAGCAGGTGGCTAGTCCAGCTTCTCTTCTCTATTATGGTTTGTAGTTTTGCGACGGGGTCACATCCACATCTCTGTGGCTTTCTTCACCCATTGGAAAAAGAACGGTACTTTGCTAACATTGTATGCATCTCTGGATCAGGTGTTTAGTTCTCTAGCCTCCTGAAACATTGGAGATGTAGCTCTTTGGCAGGTCATCTCTATAGTTAGTCTCATAGTCTTGTCTCTTGTAGTTCTGACCATGCTCTGTTTGGGTTTATCCAAATAACAAATGTGTCCAGGGCCTTTGTTTATTCTTCTTCTCTCCTGTGTGTCTGCAGCTGGATTGTTGTTTTTCTCATTCTTAGTGAAGTCTGATAGAAGTGGAAGTAAGCCAGAGGGCTCCATACCCCCAGCCTGAGTTCCTCAGAGGTGGTGCCATCTGCCAAACCAAAGGAGTAGAGTGTGCACCCCCTCCATCCTGAGGCACTTAGGACCCTAGACCCCGAAACCCTGGTGGAGAAGTGTTCACCCTACTCCCACTCCTACCAGTGGCCTAGGCAGCAGCAAGGGCATGCTGGAGGACCTCTTCTGGACTCAGGGCTTCCAGAAGGAATTTCAGCCCCTGCTTCTGGTCCAACTGGGAATGGGGTTGCACCTGTGTGTGACCTATTCTCTCTCCCCTCCCAGACAAAGCTCCTGGTAGAGGTGCCAGGCCTCTACCCGTGGACACCAAAGGAATGGAAGATGACACACCTGTACCCCAAAACCCCAGTGGAGCAGTGCTTACCTTACCCCTATCCCTAACAGTGGCCTAGGCTGAAGAAGGGGTTTTGCTGGGGGACCTCTCCTGGAACCTTTTCTTTTTAAATAAGATAAACTTTTTCTTAGCAAAGTACATTAATAGGTCATTTGTCCATAATTTGCTGGTCCCCTTATAAGTCTTTAATCTAGACTATTAAAGAGAACTAAATTCTGCTTATAGTATTACATGAGTCTGAGAGTCACTGTGGAAAGAGGAACATCAACAACTGGAGATGAAATAAAAGCTGGAGGCCGGGCAAGGTGGTGTGTGCCTTTAATTGCAGCCTATGGAGCGAGGCTGAGACTGGGTATTGTTTGAGTCCACAGGTTCCAGAACCAGCTGGGGCAACATAGCAAGACCTAGTTTCAAAAAAATAGCTGGGCATGGTGGCACTTGCCTGTAATCCCAGCTACCTGAGGAGTTGAAGCTGGGATATCGCTTGAGTTCGTGGTACCCCGGGCAATGTGAATCTGTGGTTCCCCGGGCAAAATAGCGAGATCTAGTAGCAAAAAAAAAAAAAAAAAAAAAAGCTGGAGGCTTTGTGAACACATAATGGCCAGAATCTAATCTTTAGTCAACATCTCTGGAAGTGCTATGTGTACCATATATTTTGCAGATGTTACAATTACCTTCCTTCACTTTAACTCCTTTTTTAATACTTAGCTGTATTTTTTATGCTTCAGGAGAGCATACCCAATCATTCTTTTCTGAATCACTGGTGGAGGAGTTCAGATGTTATTTTCTATCTGGGGTATATTGTGGACAGAAGCCACTGGAATGGTGTCCACTGTGGCCTGATA
Source organism: Uropsilus gracilis (assembly GCA_004024945.1). Taxonomy (NCBI): domain Eukaryota; kingdom Metazoa; phylum Chordata; class Mammalia; order Eulipotyphla; family Talpidae; genus Uropsilus; species Uropsilus gracilis. The sequence goes on from PVHY01010880.1 coordinate 7,566, forward strand.
TTCTTGGAGAAAGCCCAAGTGAGGGAGAGATACACGGCAATGATGGAGAATTCAGCATGAGACAGAACTGGAATGAGACTTGGTGAGAGGATGTAATTTGAATTCAGATCCTGTTCTTAACTGCTAGAGCATGGTAGGCAACACCCTTGTCATATATTCCCTCCCCTCCCATGGCCCTTACGGCAGTACCAACATTTCCCAACTAGTAAGCCCAACAGTCCCAAACCAATAAGAAATTTCTCAAGTCCATTTATTACTATAACCTCAGTATATACCTATTCTAGAATTCTTCAATGCAGTTTGGATGGACTACTTTGATAGCAGGTTTCTCCCACTATCTTTAAGTGAGTGTTTCTGTAAAACCTATTGCAAGCAAAAATGACCTAAAGCAAAGAAGCAATTACAATGAATTTATATGGAACTTTTTGAGCATACCAGACCTCAAAAATAGTCTGCCAAATCATACCATATGACATATAAAACCTAAAATAACACTCATATAGTAAAAGCAGGAATACTGTGATAAATACACAGTCTGTCTAAAGTAGTTCCTAGGGAGGGAGCTTACCAGGGCTGCTCTCACTACTTGGAGTGCAACTGCTTCTACAAAACCAACATGGAATGGTATTTTCTCTTTTATTCATTAAAAACAAAAATCTTCCTCGCATTTCTTGAGGTTAGGGAAAATGAGCATTAGCATAGATCTTTCATGAAAGTTAAGAGCCTTAATGTGAACTTTGGAAAACCTGGTGGTACCTGTATTAATGAATGCCATCTCCTTTTCATATCACATAAAGTGGGATATATTGAGCCATTCTTATCATCATTTGAAAAGCAATATTTGAGGAGATGATTCAGTTGGTGGCACTTTCTTAAATAGGCCAAAGTGCTTGCTATATCCTAAACCATTAAAAAACAGTAACTTCTTTTATAATTTGTATCCATCCAACAAGCAATTACCCAAGGCAGGAGTGATGAATGGGCTTCAAGAAACAGACATTAGCTGAGAAAAAAATTATCTAACACTTTTATAGTTTAGATTCTCTATTCCACCTTGACCAACCTGACCACCCTTCCCTATTCACCCCTGACAAGATATTTATTTTCAGGATAATTTCAATGTGACAAGGTGATTTACTGTGTCTTTGCACTGAGCATAACTCTCCCATTAACTGGCCCCGTTCTTACGTATGGAGATTCCAAATGGATTTTTCAGTATTCCTTTTTTTAGTCAAAAGAGCAAAGAATTACCACATATTCGAAGAAATTCTTCAACTTTGAGTGATATTTTCATTTGCCTGAGAGAAAAAGAGAAAAGTCCAGAACCAAAGAAATCTTTAAAAACCACAATAAAAGCAAAACAACCAGTAACTAACATCCTCAAAGATATTGCAAGGTATTGCATCCACAATATGAAAACAAGAGACTACAATAAAGAGGACACTCTGAGAAAAGGAAGAGACTTTTAGAGATTCAATGCTGAAATAAGTGGAAACAAAAGCTGAATTCAAAAGTTCAAAGAAGGGCTTAATAATAATAATAATAGTAATAAAAAATAGAAAAGAGAAGAGAAAAGGTGAGAACAATCACAATAACTCAGGGTTCAAATAGTAGCAATTTCAGAGGTCAAAATTAGAGAAGAGGTAGGAAAACATCAGTTAATTAAGAAAAACATCTTTAAATGAAAGAGATGAGCTCCAGGATGAAAGAGACTCATGAATACTGTTGTGGATTGAATAGATTCCCCCAAATGTATGTTCATCTGGAATATCAGAATGTGATCTAATCCTCCCTTTCCTTCCTACCCCCAGTCCTTTCTGGCAGCATGAATGCTGCAGTCCAATTTCAAGGGCTTGGTTTGTTTTGGTTTCACATGTTCCTTTAGTGAGTTTCTTTTTATTCCACATTTGACTGAGCACATCTGATAGTTATCTTTCTTCTGACTTATTTTGCTTAATATAATCCTCTCCACAGTCAGATATAATTACAAAAATATACATATGCAGCACATCTATATTGTATATATCCAAAGTGTATTTATATATACTAAATTTTATTTTAAATTGAGGTAGTATTAGTTTATAAAGCTGCTATGGACTCCAAGATTACATATTTTTCCGATTGAAAAAAAAAATCCTGGTTTATTTTTTTCACAATACAGTGTTTCTCCCATCAGGTGCTGTCACCCAAATTTTCCCACCAACAAAGTGCCCACAGTACCCCACGAATCTCCACCTGGTTCTCCTCCTACCCTGCTCATTATTCTCCTATTCCTCCTCCCCTCCTGAATGTCTCCAATCTATGGTTTGCTTTCAAGTGTCAGCCTTACAGTTTGTCTTTGATCCTTTCTTTAGTTTGTGTAGATTCCATGTATAAGTGAAATGATCTGGTATTTATCTTTCTCCTGGTTCATTTGGGGTAACCTTTTCCATTTCCAGCCTTGTTACTGCAAATATCATTAGTATCTTTTTTGATAATTGAGTAATACTCCACAGTGTATATATACTACTGAGATTACAGTTTCTCATCATGCTTGCCACCAAATACCCCTTTGCCATCCACCATCCACCAATCTATCCCTTCTAACCATTTCCTTCCCCATCCTTTGTCTCTGGCAACACCATTCTGTTGTCGGAATCTTAATGTATTTTTTTATATTCTTTATTTTTCACCAATATGTGAAATCATACATTACTTGTCTTTTTCCAGATTTGTTTCACATAGCATATTTCCTTCAAGATTCACCCTTGTTTTTTAATAGCTAAATAAGAATCCATGATTGTATATACCACATCTTCACCACCAATGTGTTGTTGGACTCTTAAGATGTTTCCATAGTTTGGTTACTGTAAACAGTGCTGAAAATTTTTATGTGTGAAATTACTGTTTTTGTATTCTTTGGAAAGATCCTGTAGGGTGAAATTGCTGAATAATATGGTAAACCTATTTTTAATATTCTGAGAAACTTTCATGTTATTTTCCATAGTCTAAATTCTACCAACAGTGCATGAAGTTTCTTTTGTCTCCATATTCTTCACACTTGTTTCTGATTTTTTTTGGCATGGGCTGTTCTTATTCATCTGGGGTGGTATCTTGTGATTTGATTTGCATTTCTCTAATGATAAGTAGTGATTAACATTTTTTTGGTCATATGCCTGTAAGTCATCTGTTTTCACTGAAGAAGTTGTTTTTGTTCTTCCTTTCATTTTTTAAATTGAGTTATTTTGTATTTTTGTTAAGTTGTATGGGATTTTTGTAGACCTTAGAAATTAGCCCCTTGTTTAACGTATGATACACAAGTATTTCCTCTCATTAGGCAGGTTGTTGTTGTTTTGTTTGTTTTAGTAATAGTATTTTTTCTGTGAAAAACTTTTTTTTTAATGTAGTACCATTTGTTTATTTGCTTTGTTTCCCTTGCCAATGGATGAAAGTCCCCAAAGATATCAATGAAACTATTTTCATGAAGTGCTTGTTTATGTTTTCTTCTATGTGTTTTTATGCTTTCAGGTCTTACACCCAAGTCTTTAATTCATTCTGAATTGATCTTTGTGTTTAGTGTGGTGAGAGAGTGGACTAGTTCCATTTTTTACAAGTGACTATTCAATTTTCCTCAAGACCATGTGTTAAAGAGACTTTCTTTTCCCCATGCTATGTTCATGAATGTTATATTATAAATTCATTATTCATATAAGTCAAGGTTTATTTCTGGGCTTCCAGTTCTACTCCATTGATGTGCATATTTATTTTCATACCAACTCTATTGATGTGCATATTTATTTTCATACCAATATTATACCATTTTGACTTCAATTGCTTTGCAGTTTAAGGATTGGGAAATTAGTACATCTTTTCTTCTTATGTGTCAGATTGTTTTAGCTTTGTGGGTCTTTTGTGGTACCATATAAATTTCAGTAATGTTTGCTCTGTTTCTTTGATGAATATATTGGGATTTTGATAGGGATTCTTTTGAGTCAATATATTGCTTTGGGTATTGTAACCCATTTTATCAATATTAATTCTTTTAATCCATGAATGTGGTCTGTCTTTCCATTTTCTCATGTCTTTTATTTCTTTTAACAGTAGCATATTCTTTAATGCATAGGTCTTTACCTCCTCAGTTAATTCACATTTAATTCTTTTTGGTGTGTTTGTAAATGGGACTATTTTTTATTTCTTTATCTTCCATTTCATTATTTGCATATACAAACAAAGCAGACTTTTTTGTAAGCTGATTTTGTAGTCTGTAACTTTACCATATAGACTTATTGTTTCTAATAATTTTAATGGCGTTTTCTATGTATATAATCATGTCAGCCGCAAATAGTAATAGTTTTACTATTCAGCTTAGATTCTTTTTATACCTTTATGCTTTTTCTTGCCTAATTGCCCTACCTAGAACTTCTAATATTGTATTCAGTAGTAACCGTAAAATTGAGTATACTTGTCTTGTACCTCATCTTAGAGGAAATATTTTCAGTTTTTCAGCATTGAGTATAATCTTGGGTTTGTCATATATGGGCTTTATTGTATTGAGACAATTTCTTTCTTCCCATTTTAATTGAGAATTTTTGTATATCATAAACAGATGCTAGATCTTATCAAATTCTTTCTCTGTAGCTATTGATATTATCATATAATTTTTATCTTTCCTTTTGTTAATGGGGAGATTGTATTAATGGTTTATGGTTGTTGAACATTCTTGCAATCTTAAAATAAATGCCACTTAGTCAGTGTATATGTTCCTTTTTAATGTATTAGGATAATTTTGCTCTCATAAAGTGTTTTTGCAAATGCTCCCACTCTTTCAATTTTTTGGAACAATTTGAGAAAAACGGTATTAGTTTGTCTTTGAAGCTGTGATAGAACTCATTAGTGAAACCATCTGGTATTGGAATTTTATTTGTTGAAAAGCTTATAATGAATTACAATTTTGATATCCCTGCTTGTAATTGGTCTGTTCAAATTTTATTTTTCTTCTTGATTCAGTCTTAGATGTTGAGATTCTAAGAACGAATCTATTTTTTCTACATTATCTAATTTGTTGACATAAGATGTTCATAATATCTTATGGTCTTTTGTATTTACACATATATTTTATACAGCATAGCCCATAAATACAATCCAAAGACTTCATTTGTTGTTCAACTGAGAACTTTCAACACTGAAAAAAAGTCTGCCTTTAAGTCATTGTGAGATGGTGTAATGATGATATAAAATCAAGTAGTGATATGATTTGAGTGATATGAATGATTTTCATGATAATTTTAAAGCTAGGTGATATTTCTCTACTTACCAACTAAAAAGTGAATTCTTCTGAGAAGGAACTCTGTACCAGCAGAGGACAGGTTTGGTATATATAGCAAAAACAAGCAAGCAATCACAAAAACAAGCAATCACAAAAACAAGCAAATCATTTAAATTTCAAATAATACCTTTTTTTAGTATAAATGTTTCTCAATTCTGCATGGAACATACTTAAACTAAAATGCTATTTTAGTTTAGTATAGTTTAACTCAAAGTTAATTTAGTATTTTGTATTTTATGTGACAACCCTAATAGAAACTCAGTTGATAACTGTTGGAGCTCTTTTTTTCCCCATTATGATCTGTCATCCAAGAATTATCAAAACCTGTTTGCAATCTATCTCTATTTTCAAAGCTCCATCAGCTTTTGGAATTAATGAGTTCCATAAGGTGACTAACCATAGGCAACATTGTAAGAATGAGTCTATCTCTGCTGTTCTATCATAAATTTATCTAACTTGACAATGGTCAAACTAATGAATTAGATGTAAAACCTTAAAGATAAGCTGAGATACATATCAGAGTAAACAAGTCTGATAGCATATTTTAAACTTTTGTGGGTAAAGAAAGCATAGATGAAATGGAATGTCATATCTGAATAAGTTGGCATATACTTGGTTGAGGGTGGTGACCTTGTCTTAAGATTGTCAAACATGAAATTGATCTTGTCCTCCCTTTGAACTCAGACTCAACCTCTTAATAGTCATGGCTGTCACCAATCCAGCTTTTATCCCATGTCAGTCCATTTTCTGTTAGGATTGTTCCCTGGGACCTCTTTCACCTTTAATATAATTATAGAGTAATTCATTCCTCTTCATTGGCAATTAGCTGCTCAGGTTTGGTATACCCTGTTTTCAAATTCTTTCCAGAATTCAACTCTTGAAATAGTTTGGATAAATCAAAGAAGCTATAAAGTGGTCAATTGCATGACTCCGTATTTCAATTATTTCCGGCATGCTAAAGATTCTATCTGTAATGGACTGGTGAGTATTAAATCTCTAACTTTATAGTGTGGTGTTTTCTGGTTATCAAAGAACTTTTTCTGAGATTAAATGCATCTTGCTATAATTGCTCCTTTAGCTCATACTGCTTTTTCCTTCTCCTCAGTTTTAAAAGGCAGGACAATATTCTTCTTGTAATTCTCATCTCTTTGATTTTCCATACTTATATAAAAAGGTAAATAAGTTTCACTATCCCAAGATTATAGGCTTTTAAAATTTTGTAACTTCAGCAGTTTTTTACTTTTTTAAAATTTAATCTTTTTGAGTCACTGTTCATCTGATAGCTCACTCCAAACTATAAAATCCCAAATGACCCATGTTTATATATGTGTGTGTTTATAAAGTAATTAATTTGTCAAGGGAGGACAGAATACCAAGTAAATTGTTGGATTTTGTTTAAGATTCTCAAATATTAACTGGGGCAGATCTGGAGGACAGTGGATTGTTTTGGCAAGAGGGTAAGACTTCAGAATATAAATATAGACCATTACCTTCTTGTGTGCGTGAGAGAGAGATTTTGAAATGAAAATAACAATCCTGCACTAATAGAGTTATACAGATTAAAATTTGAATCTATAGTTTTTTGTCTAGATAATCAAGATTAAGTCACTTTGACTTTTCTGACTCCCAGTTTTCTTAACTGTAAAATATTGACAACAGTATTTACCATGCAGTTTGAACTCAAGTGAGTTATGGGTAAAGCTTGCTTTGAAGCATTGTCACATTGTATTTTTGTTTTGTTTTTCTCTTGGTCAAAGCTATCCCCTCCCACCCCCAACCTTGTCACTGATGAATTTCTTCTTTCTTTAATGTATCTATCAGGGGAAACAGGGCTAGACTTTAGGAAAAAATGATGCTTTGCTCTTTTTTTCTTTTCTTTTCTGTTTTTGCTTTGCTCTTTGTAATATACCATGCTTGCTTTTTTTTTTTTGAGAGTAGGCCTTGCTATTTTTGCCTGTGGAACTGCAGGCTCATGACCACACACTCAAGCAGTCCCCAGCCTCAGCTTCCCAGGCAGCTGGGATTACAGGTGTGCACCACCGCACCCAGCTATATTTTTTTGGAACTAGGTCTCACTATGTGCCCCCAGGGGGACTCAAACCACGACCCCTGACCCCGACCGCGACTTCCTAGGCTGCCGCTTACAGGCACGCACCACAATGCCCCTCCTGCATTGTGCTTTCAATGTGACCACCTAAAAGGAAGTCATTGTTTTTTAAATTATCTTATATTTTTGTTAGCTTCTGAAACCTTTTCACTGTAGATTTTATCTCCGGGGCTCTCTGGTGCCACACAATATGAAAACAGTTATAAGAAACATCTAATTTGAATAATTAAAAAATTGATTTCTTTCTATGCTAAATGTTTATATGCATGATGTTTGTGGTTTGGAATTGTGAGAGAATTTATTGCTACCTACCAAGAGAAGAAAGTGATATTCCTAATTTTCTTGAAAAACAAAAAACAACACACCAGTCAATGCCGGATTGTGCTGAGGGAATTAAGGTTAGCAGTTGGGGCAATGACAGTAGAATCTGGTTGACTCGCCAACAGTTCTGTGGATTAGTGCCCTATAAGAACCTTCAGCAAGTTGAGGCAGATTTTTTTTTTCATATACCTCTGAGATATAAGGTTAGGTGCTTCCAGTGGCAGGTGGGCATTTGCCCAGGCTTCTATCTGAAAAATTTCTTTCTAGAGTTTCAATCTAGGAAACTATGCTTTTATTATGTGTTTCCCTTTAAATCAATATTAGGTAAGGTAGCACAACGAACCATTCTTTGCATGTACTTTTCTGGGGAGGGAGGTAAGAGCAGAGTGGCACAACTTCTCAGTTGTCTGAGAAACACAAAAACTTCCCTCTTTTGGTGGCCCATACCCATCAGTAATATCAAGAGAAGTTCCAGCAGTTATCTTGTAACTATGAGGTAAAAGACATAAAAAAAAAAAAGTCGAAAAGGTGAGTGTCAGACCGAAAGCCAGCAATTACCTGCCTTCATCCTTCTTGTTTAAGCTACAGAGAACTGGGTTTTCTACGACTTTATACCAAAAGCACTCCTGAGTTCCCTGCTTGGGTTTATTGCCAAGTGGGGTAATTTTGAATCTTGTTTTGCCTCATATAACTTAAGTTTTCTAATTCCTTTTGGAGTCATCTAAAGCATATCCTTTTCACGGTATCCGGGAAGCATCACCAATGAAGTAAAGAAAGAAGACATGGAATTCTCAAGCATGACTGTACTTATTATTTGTAGGACATACCCATCAGTAATATTAAATTTCAATTTCCTTGCTTTCAAAATGAGGTTGATAATGACAGTTCTATCAACAGGAATGGTAGTAATCGCTGGTATTATTGCTCAGTTATGGAATGCCTGGCACTGGACCAAGTTTGTTTGCTTCAGTTTCATTAGCATGATTGTGATGCGGATCTTCTAAATATTTCTAGTATATTTATGAGAAAATGGAAATTTATGAAAATTAAGTAACTTAGCTAAAATTATGTTGCTTTGAACTTACCTGTTTCAGGTATCTTCTCAATGTTAGTATCAGGCAGCCTCCACAAAGGCCTCATCATCTTAGACTCTTGATAGCCATAACCTTGTAAAGTGGTCACATAGCATATCCTGCATTTAATCTTTGTGACCAGAAGTATACGAAGGAGGGATGGCTTGTCCCTCTTAGGGTTAAGTCATAAAAAATGATGACTTTCATTTTGGGTTCCTGTATATACGCTTTCATCACTGGCTTGGGGGAAAGCTAACTGCCCTGTTGTAAGGTCTCTCAGAAGCAAAGAGAGAAGAGCCCATGCAGTGAGGAAGTGAGGCCTGCAACGCCAAGGAGACGGATGCTTAGACTCTAAACAACTCTCAAGTACCACAACTCAGTTGATAGTTTGACTACAACTTTATGAGAGACCCGAAGTCAGAACCTTCTAACTAAGCTGTTCTGAAAATCCTGACACAGACTCTGTGAGATAGGTATTGTTTAAAGATGCAGTAGGTTGGGTAATTTTCTATGGAGTAGTAGACAACCACCTTTTCAGGATGCCCTGCTCTGACTAGGCTACTTAAAACTGACACTCCTCCCTGCCACTTTAGCCCTATTCATTACCTAAGGACTCTGAAGACAAGAGTTTAATGTCTGTTCTATTTAATGTTATACATTATGGCATTTAACAGGGGCAATTAATATTTATGCAATGAATGAGTGTCTACTCTAGTCTCTATTCTTACTACCCTTGTGCCATTCCCTGTCTCACAAGCAAAATAGCATATAAAATGCCTACTTGGATGCCTGCTTTTTTTTGGGGGGGGGGTCTGAATGACCATTAAGTCCTATTTCTCTCAGTATTTACTTTACTCTATGTCTTCTCAGTTTCTCAGTCTAGGAAGCATTGAGTTGAAGGAATTTTGAATGAATTCTAGCTCCAATCCTGTTTCTAATTTATTTGTGACAGTAAAGAGTAAATATTTTCTGTCTTTTTTTTCTCATATCTTAAAATTTCCTTTTTATTCAAAGATGTTGTTTTGTTCAACTTTTGAATTATAGGAAAAACAACCCCCTTTCATAGTTTTCTAAAACTTGTGCTGATTTTATGTGCATTTCTACTGTAAATTTTGCCTGATGACTTCCTGATGATGATTTTAGGGAAAAATAAAGACCAGAAGGATCATAATTGTTTGGTTTTATTTTCAGGCCTGAGAGCTGAAGGAAATTTAGAGAATCTACTTGGAAGATTACAAAGCTCCTTTTCAAAGCCTCACTTTGAACACTGCAATAGAATTTGTTGAGGAATCAAGGTCAGGGGCAACTATCCAAGGCTCTGATCTAGAATAATTGCTAATCCAATGAATCACCTGTATTCAAGGCACTATCTCACCCCATAAACTCTTTCTATGGAAGTGGATGAACAGCATATAATGCTGTTCAGCACTGAGTTCAGCCCACTAGCAGTTTTGGAAATAATTATTGAACACATTCTATTTTTTCACTGTTTTATCAGCTCTGTATTGTCATATATTCTTTAAGAAGTTTTAATAATATTTGTATTGTTTCCTGCTTTTGTTAATATTCAGCTCTTCTATTTTAATTTGTTCATACTCAAAGTCATTGAAAGCAACTTTTGTTAAGATTTTGTGTTAATGGCTACTTGGCATCTTTTGGTATTTATCTCACAGTCTTTCTCCCCATCACTTTATTATTCTGCTTCTTCAAGATGATGGTTCATGGGTGGGGTGAACCTTGTGGTATACATGTGGTATACACGTGGTGGGAGAACCTTGGGATATACAATGATGTAAAAAAATACACATGTAATCAATAAAATAGAAAACTAAAAAAAAATGAAAGAAAGAAAATGACAGCCTCAGGAGGCCTAGGCTAGGAATTGCTTGAGTCTGCAGATTTGAGACTACCCTGGTCAACTAGTGAGAACTAGTCTCAAAAAATAACCAGGTGATGTAGCATGTACCTGTAATTCCAACTACCTGGAAGGCTGAGACAGGGGATCGCTTGAGTCCATGGGACCGGGACTACCTGGGGCAACATAGATAGACCAAGTCTCAAAAAAGAAAAGAAAAGAAAAGAAAATGAGAAAATTCCTAATCAAGTTGTTTCAGAAAGTATGGAAATTTTACTGGCTGGGATAGTGAGAAAAGTCTGGACACAGTTTCAGGTGTGTTTTGAAGCCAAAATTTATGACATCACAAGATACCTATATAAATTTTGCCAGCATCCTTTTGATGCTGTCCTTTTCTGCATGCCAGCTTAATCCTAATTTGGCTCCCTCAAAGTTGCAAAACATACTTCTATCATTTAACTTCTCACTTCAGCAAACCATACATCCTGGGGAAGAATGTACATCTGGTTCTTGGATTTCAAGCCAACATGAGAACCTGGAAGAATTAGGTCTCCTATCAGAAAGAGGTGACTGGTTAGTTCTTAATTCTATTTCCCCTTCTTCCCTAGCAATAGAACTTTAGTTGGGCACACACATGCCTGGGAACCCCCCCCCCAAAAAAAAAATGCTATTTCCAACATTTCTTTACTACCAGTGTGGCACTGACATCTAGCTAAAGAGATGTAAGGGGGAAAATTGTGTTCAGTTTTGGCATTTTACCCCTCAAGTGAAAAAGAGGAAACATGGGCCCTTCCCTAGTTGGAAGTCATACAAGGCAAGAGCAGAACACTAGGAATAGAAAAGCAACAGAATAGATGGATGTGGACCCATGATGCCACACAGAGCAGACTCATCACACCAGCTTGAGTCATTAGTGAAAGAGAAGTCAACTTTGATCTAGTTTAAATCACTGTTGATCTTGTGTCTTTTTTTGACTCACCTACCCACTCTGGACCACTGGCCAGTAGGATGGAATGTGTGGATTAGCTCAGCTGAGGTAGCATGCTCCCCTGCTGGAGTTTGGGGTGTGGTCAAATTCCCAGAACCACATGGATCTCCAAATGCAAAGCCAGCTGTTGAGAAAGGAGTGGACAGAAGCATGGAAAACTGCTATGAATTGTTTATTAAGCTTTCATTTTCCTTTATCTGTCTCTATTATTCTGATCTTTACAATGTCTGCATCTCAGAAGTTGTTGTTGACTTTAAGGAGCCCAAACAGATAAACAGATAACAAAAGCCAGGAGGTTGCCACAGCAGCTAAAAAAATGGCAACACTCAAACAACATTTTGGTGATCCCTATGAAGGGCATGAGGGTCCTTTGTTAGGAGGAGACAAGATTGAGATGCATATCTTATTTTGATTTTAGTTTTTTTTTCCGAGTAGAGACTTTGTCTTCATCATAAAAGATATGCTCAATACATGTTTGTCACTTGAATGTGTTTAATCGCTGTAGCACTGAGAATTAGACAGGCTTTGCAAAGTGAATGTCCGATGTGTCATCAGAAAAGAAAAGTAGGGGCACAGAATAGATTGTAAAAATATGGAAATGGCTCTTATTAAAAGAGAAGCTATTTCCCCAGTGGCACAAAAGTATGTTTTAGGACACATGAATAACAGCAGAAAGTTATATTTAACACGTTTATGGAGAGGAACCAGATATAGGGATAGAAAATCTTGGAGTAGACATTTTCCAAGTTCACCTGCTTATATTTAATTTCACAGTTTGGTTGTTCATCTAAAAGTCAGAGATGGGGTATTTAACATAATGAGAATTTGTTTTAAATACATATTCCCAGGCAGAGGTATTGGAGAATGATCTGGAAGGCAGTTCACTTATTTTACTACAGATATCCTGAAGAGATCCATCTCACAGATTGAAGTCAAATGCCACTAAATCACACAGCTTACCCTCCAACTTTCCCTTCTGTAGAAAATAAGGTGGTTTGAATTTCAAATGATATTTGCCCTATATGTCTTGAATAAAATTGAATATATATCTTTTACAATTGAAAATCCATATAAAAGCACATGAAATCAGTGATGAAAGTCCTCAAAAGTATTCTATCAAAAAGGATTGAGCAAGAACCATAGCACAGAAAGCCACCAGCAGATAATGAGGAAACTGCTATGAAGGTGCTAGTGTTTGTACAGGCATAAGAGTTCCAGCTATATGTATCGTTTCAACTAAATATTTTATAATATGTCACCTGAGGCTGGATCACACATCAGTCAAAGCATGGAGCTTTTGCTCCATGTCACTCTTTGCACCGTTATATGTGCAATGTTTCAAACACTTGTCTAAACAAGGTTTATTGCTGCTGCTGCTGCTGCAGACAGCAGCAATGACTGCTGGGATATCATACTGTAAAAGGAAGAAGAGTTAACAATTAACTGGTTCTGCCCCATACAAATTCCTGGCCTGGATGAAACATTTACATGGTGCCCATTGACTTTGGGTGCAAGGGTATATGTTCCTCTGTGAATAATCTATGGGCTCATGTACCTGCTACTTTAATGACTTGCTGGGATCACCTGGTTTAAGTGAGTTTCCTTTGGATTTTACTGAGAGCCACATGGGTACAGACTTTGGCTCCAATTGCTTTTACAGACCATAGGGAATAACTTCCACTCTTGGCTAGGTGAGCTGCTGAGAGCAAAATTCATTCTAAATTTCAGACAATCAAATAGAGCTTTTACTTGTAGTGTCTCTGTGCCAAACTTATAACAAGACCACTCAAGCAGTTAACTTCTCTGCTCTGAGTTTGCAGAGAATCCTTTTGGTTCTAAATCACAGAACCAGGCTGTGCTTAAGAGACTGATGCCTGATTAGGTTCTGGGGGGGCTAGGGACAATCATCAATGGAATCCCTAACGTTCAGTGAGGCAATGGGGTCAATTGAGGGAGGATTGGGTCACAGACTTGGCAAGCCTAGCTCAAGACATTTTAAAAGGCTGAGCACAAGGTACAATTTGTGATTTATAAGGGAACTGAAATTAATATTTGAGTGATCCTTAAATCTGGACTTGATTTTGATACAAGAATTGGCACATAGAATAAATCCTTGTCTGATGAGTTTTATCTGGTCCCAAATGAGCTAATATCAAAGCAAAACAATTATTTGGTATTGCAAGAGATGTGGCACTTTGTACTTGCAAGAGATGTGGCACTTTGTACTTTTAATTTTGCCTTGGCAAAATTAAAGGAGCTGATCCTCAGCATTGGATTGGTGGTGGCAGCGGGTAGGCAGGCAGTGGGGAGGATAAATGTACCTGCCTATTGTACTGTGAATGGGAATTAACTTGGAACAAGCTTAACATATTGCTTGGTGTAAATCAATACTCTGTATAAGTTAACTGTTATTATTAGCTACTAGGGTAATGTTAGTCTTTAAAACCAAATTTATTCACATCTTTTCCATTCACCAAAGTCTAGACTAACAATAGTTATTGACTATTTGCTATATACCAGACAACTCAAAGTTCTTTTCAATTGCTATTTATTTTTATCTTCACAACTACTTATAAAATGGACAGAATTATAATCTCTGTTATTTGAAAGTGATGTCTGCTACTAAAGAAGTCCTTCATTCCAGGGTTTCTCTTCCTTACAGCTAGTAGGTGGCAGTGCTATTATTTGAAGCCTGATCCATGTGATCACAAAACCCTCATAATTATAAAAGCTATATCCTTCATAGCTACACCTGCCCTAAATTTCTCCTTTGGATAAAGACCTTCTAGATCTTTCTAAAACCTGGAGTCCCACAATGCTTTTCACTGTCTTCTGTTATAAGCTTATTCAGTAAAATTGCATTTCTGTGGCTTAGAATCCTTTTTCCAATATCAAGTAGCTGCTTCTCTGCTAAGAATCACTGTCTTGAACAATGAGATTGAGGGTGAGGGTGTCTTATTTTCTATTAGCCTTCCTCAGGGCCCCACCAGTGCTGGTGACATGAGAGGCTCACAGAGTTCTTCATTGAAAACAAGTTGTTCAGACTTGGTTCATTTAGGATATTCTCTCTGAAACGTTCATTTTTTCCTTTGAAATTTAGACTGCATTCTCTGCTCTGAAAGACTTAAAGTTTCTTATTACTTATATGTCTTTGGTCCATGTCTATCTTGAAACAAATATTTAAAAATTTCCAAAAGAAATGAAAGCAGGATCTTAAAGAAACTTACACCTCCCCCACCCCCATATTTCTTATAGCATTATTCACACTAGCCAGAAGCAGAAGCAACATAGATGGCCATGGATGGATGGGAAGAAAAGTGTTAAATGGGCCATTATTAAACCAGAAAAAAGTAGAAAATTCTGCTAAGTAACAAACAAGCCTGGAAGACATTCTAAATGAAATAAGTCAGTCACAAAAGGACAAATATTGCATGATTCTACTTATATAAGTGTCTATAGTAGTCAAATTCAAAAACAGAGTAGTGCACTAGTTATTGGGCACCATGGGGGAGGGGAGCGGAACTACTCTTCAACAGGTGTAAAATTTCAGTTCTGCAAGACAATTCCTAAAGATCTGCTGTATGCCATTTTGCCTATAGTTCCAATGCTAATATGCACCTAAAATTTTATTGGGAATGTTAAATGTTCTTACCACATTTAAGGAGAAAAGTTCTTAAATAACATTGTGGTTAACTACCTTACCCAGATGGCTTAATCTCCTCTTTCATCCTTAGTCTGTCCTGAAGATGAGCCTTCATTTCTCTCTCTCAGCTTTCTCTTTTACCCTTGGGCATTTCATAATCTTTTTTATGTCCAGGGAGGGTTCAGATAGCCTTTTCTCAAAGATGCATTTTCCTTCTGAGCTCTCATCACAATTTTTCAAAGCATATTTATCATGGGTTTACTTGACCTATGTCTCTCTCCACCCTAACATTGTCAAGTTCATGCCTGCTTTGTCCCATTACTATGTCCCCCAGTAGGTATCAGAGTACCTGGCATTCAGTCAATATTTGCTGGATGACTGGATGGATTTATTGTTCATATATTTGTGGAGAACAAGCTTGGACAGAAATACAACTCAAGTGGACTCAGTCATGAAAAGGGAGTTATGATTCACATAATTGAAAACTCAGGTATAGATTTAGGAATGGACCCAGGAATGACTGCACCAAGGGTTCAAAGAGGGGATCAAAATCTAATTCTCTCTCTCTCAGCTCTCTTTCCCTATAATCTCTATTCTTTGATAATCTTTTATGTAGAAGCTGTGTGGATGGTATTGTCCCCATTTAGTCAATTCAGAGATATAGTTGCTTTCTTTTAATATTTCCATCAGAAGTTACAGAATTGGGTATCACCGGCCAATTGGATAATATGGTCATTTCAAGAATCCGTAGTTATTGCCAAAGTATTGGGCTATTGAGGTGACTTGTCTATGGTCATGCCTATCCCAGGATCAAGAGCGAGTGTGGGCAGCCTTAATAAATGACAAGTTATAAGAATAGAGGAGGTTTTATTCCTTTCCACCAAAATCCAGATGCTATTTCAGGAAAAAAAAAAAAGAGGGAGGGGGGATAGACAGGTAAAACTAATAATATTCACTGGGTGCAAAAAAAAAAAAAAAAGAAAACCCTTAAGTCTGGTAAATATTCATAAAATGGAGATGTAGAAATAATATTGGAATGAAGACTGATTGAAGGACTCTCTGGATTACTGGGTGAGACCCACAATGCACTCCATTTTAATACCTTTTTTAATTTTCACTTTTCTGATCATTTTATTTCATTTTTGATATTTGTTATTGATTACACACACACATATATATACACACACACTAATATACATACGTATATATTACATCATTGTCTTCCCTGAGGTTCTCCCATCACCCCATCACCCATGAACCATCTTAATCTCTTGTGCTCTCCCCTTCCCCTGATTTTAATCTCCTCCCCCTCTCTTGCTCTATGCTTCAGTTTTGTTGGCAGTTTAAAATTTTTCTTGTCCGTTTATTCGTTTTCCCTGTAGTCCTCATATAAGTGAGACCATCCCTTATTTCTCTCTTCTTTTAAAAAATTATTTATTTATTTATGTATATATTTCACATCTTTGTATTCCCTGGGGGTTCACCCACCATCTCCTCTCTGTGACCACTCCCACCCATTCCTCCACCCCCAGTTGTGTACTTAAGTTTGATTATTAGATTGTTTTGACTTTTCCTCCTGGCCTTTTGTTTTTCCTATATCCCGTATATTAGTGAGACCATTTGGCATCTCTCTTTTTCTTTCTGACTTGTTTCTACTAAAAGGTCCATCCATGTTATCTCAAATTCATCAAATTGGTCATTTTTAATTGATAAGTAATATTCCATTGTGTATATATATGTCATATCTTTTTCATCCAATCATCTGTTTTGGGACATTTGGATTGTTTCCATGTCCTTGTATATATAAATAGTGCTGCAATTAACATCCTAGTACAGGTGCCCCTTTCTATAAGTATTGAGGTTTCCTTTGGGTAGATTCCCAAAAGAGTGATTGCTGGGTCAAATGGTAGTTCCATTTTCATTAGTTTGAGGGCCCTCCACGCTGCTTTCCATGGTGGCTGGACCAGTTTACATCCCCAACAGCAGGGTAAAAGGTGCACTCCATTTTAAAGACAAAAATTAACTGTACTGGCATTCTCTTTTCTTTGTTCCTCCTATGAACCCCTCAGTCATTTTGTGACGGGGCTTATTATGGTACAGAGGAGGATACTGACCTTGGGAGGACACTGAATGCAGTATGACAGGTGACTGGCCTTTGCCCACATGAAACATTGTAGAAGCACACTTTTTTAAATCGGACTTAAGATTTCTTCCACGATGTCACATAGCTCACTAAGTCAGCAAGGTTTATATAATTCTATTAGTATGTCCCAACAGCTCTGATTTTACTGTTACTCCATGGATGCCAAGAAGGATCCAAATAGGGTAAGTGGCTCAACTTTCTGTGCTTAGGCTTTTCTTCTTCATTAAAGTCTCTTGGGAGATAGGGTGATCTATAACCTGCTATAGCAAGCACTTGACTTTCATTAGCCCAATAATCATTCATCTTCCTAATGCCAGCAGCTTTTTTTTCTGGGTAATTGCTCTATGTCCATCAGATTGACAAACTCATGAACTTATGTCCTGCTATAGAAACTGGGGATAGGGAAAAAGAAAGCAGATTCCTCCTCTTTGTGTTTTCAGAAGAGCCAGAAACTGTATGTGTGATTTGAGTAGAACCAATCAGATACCCTCTCTCTAGACTTTAAATATTGGACTAGTGATGTATTCATTAAAAACTTGGAAGAATGTGCACAGCCACTGGAGACATAGAATTGAACAGCAGTGTTATCTGCAGTGTTCTGGCCAGACTAGTTCTGAGGAGAGAGTCTGAGGAGAGACCCCATGCAACTGGTCCCAGAACCCTGGTCATTTCCAAACCTCATTTCCCAGTCACTTATTGACATGCAACCATTTACATTCTTTCCATAATTCCTTCTCAATAAAGGTGGTCACAGTTGGTTCATGTTTTCTCCAGGTATCCTAGC
Organism: Uropsilus gracilis; assembly: GCA_004024945.1. Classification (NCBI taxonomy): domain Eukaryota; kingdom Metazoa; phylum Chordata; class Mammalia; order Eulipotyphla; family Talpidae; genus Uropsilus; species Uropsilus gracilis. Next base: position 25,785 of record PVHY01010880.1, read on the forward strand.
TGATAACTTTGTTAGCTATATTATTATAGTTTATTGCATAGGAATTCCAATTCCAAGTTCCTTGTATTAGGTAGAAAATTTCCACCATAATGTAAAAGCCAGAAGCTGGGAAAACTGTATTAAAACCCTAACTCTGTGGTCACTAAGTTTTATGATTTCCAGTAAGTTGTTTAATGTTTAAGTTATTTAATGTTTCTCTACCTATAAAATGAGAGTAGGGAAATTTTCTTCTCATAGGATGTTATGAGTGCCAATGAGCATGCATGATGGAGAAACGAAAAGCCAAAATGAAATATAGATTTTAAATATGAAATATATTAAGTGGATTATCCATGAATGCATGAATTTGATTTAGTTCTTCAGTCATGCAACTTTATTCTACCTCCACTCAGCACATGGTAATTATTGCAATTGGTATTCATATATTCATTCTATAGAACAAATTTTCTATTTATTAAGTGCCAGCATTTAAAAACTAGCATTTTATAAGGAATTAGCGTTTTCTGTGTGTCTGTCATGTTATTTTGTTTGCACAGAACCTACTAGTCAGATCTCTGTGCATACAGAAGGAAATCATTGACAGATTTCCAGGTGGCCCATCACTTTTGCCAAAAGTCATTCTGTTCCTCTTGGGAAAGCACAGATAAAACAAGGGCAACTAGAAAAAGAACTTTCTTTTTGCAGCATGCTTTCATTTCCCAAAAAAATAGATTTCAACTATATAGGTAACCTTCTTTGAGTCGTATTTCCCCAGGAGCATCCCAAGATACACTTGTTGACAGAAAGAGAAAAAGCTGTGATTAGTAAGCATGAAGACTTTGAAGTCACTCAGGTTTGGTGGAACCAGAAAGGGCACAGATCATAGTTTCCAGCATCAAGCCCAGGTAGTAAGTACTTTCTGGAAAACAAAACAAACATATAGCAATATAATGAATCTTTTGCCAAATAGAAAAAAGCTCAATGCCATAAGATACTTCCCAACAAATTAATTTTTTCAATAATAATAAGCAAACAGGATGAAAAGGTGAAGCCTTCTGATCAGTAAATGACTACAAAATACTTGATCTAAAATCAAATTGTTTGATACATTTTGAAACCTGTATTGTCCAGTCAGCAGAATTTTGATATATGTTTGTAGTTTAACAATGATGACTTGGAAAACTTAGCAAGTGAAGTTTATTTGGAATGGCCTAAAGATTACTTATTTTTGAAGGAGTTGATGTAGACCCTTCTTTCTCCAAAAGTAGACTCTGTTTGGCTGGGTGATTTATATTTCTGATTGAATAGAGTTATGAAGTTATATTATCTCTGAATGCTAATGCCTAGCTAATTTCTCTGAATTTTGGGTGAGACCTGAGGCAAAGAGCCATTTTTAATGTCTACTATTTATAATTCTTAAGAGAACACACAAAAAAGGGAAAGTTTCCCTGCTGCATAATTATTCATGGTGATTCAACATTTTGGAGTGCCAACTACCACGCATACATAAGAATGAGCATAAAAGCTCATCAAAAGGGGCCTTTTCTTTGTTCCATGAAGCTAATTGTTTTATGAGAGGTGGACAAGCCTTCTTCTGCTGGAACTAGCTTTATTTTACCACTTAAAAGCAAACTTTTGCAAAATATGATGCATCAAAATGAGGATTCACAAAATGTAAGAACTGAAAAGGACCTTGGAGCTTATACAAATTCAGCCTCCTCCTCTCTTCCCAGAAACGACAAGCTAGAGGGCCTGAGTATGAAAAACCATGATAAATGTCATTTTGGATCTGAGACTTTCGTACTTTTAAAATCCTTTCCCCTGCCATACTGTCTTCCCATTTTTTGAAAAGCAAAACCATTTGAAGATAGAGTGGTTTACATATCAGATTACAGTTGCACTATTAAGTTATAGGTAAGGTCTTTGCAACCCCTGTTTCTTGGATTTTCTTGATTATTTAAAAAGATTGCTTTCTAAAATAATGTGGTGTGGAGGGAGGAAGAAGCAAATGTCATTTTGTATAAAATATCTCTTGTGAGAACTGAGAAGAGAAGCCTGGAGTGCTGAGACTCAGATTCCTGAGAGAGGCTCAGTGGGCTTGATGACCTTGATGTTCATGCTATAGTTGTTATGGCAACAGGAAAGTGAAATTATGGTTGCTAAGGGACACTGAACTGAAGCAATCTCCATCACTTACTGGTCACTTCACTCTGGAACTCAGAAATCTACCCAAAAGCAAAGATGAATCTGCAATAAGTTTTAAAGATTGAGTTAAAATCAGGTTAAATTTAGTAGTAATCATTCTTGAAGAAAGTCCCAAATTTAAGAAATCATTAAAACAATTGTTTTTAAAACCTTTGACAACTTAAATATAATAAAATCTTCCAGAAAGAGATTTTAAAGAGGAATGCTGATGTAGACAAGTTTGTAAACCATTCAAGGCTTCATGGCACCATTTCATTTATAAATAGTTGAATTTTGAATCAGGTAATATATTCACAGTGTAAATCTTTGCGTCAAGAAAGGTCAGTGTAATTAGTGAAGAGAAAGCTCAAGTTATAACTGAAAATGCCTAATGAGTCATTAAGTGGCACGTTTCCTTCTGCCATCCAGAGAGAACTGTCAGTGACATCAAGGTCCTTTTCCCCAAGTGATAACACTCACCCCTTTACACATCCATCAACATCCCTAGCCAACATGTACAGGGTGGGTTGTTAACCAGATAATTCTGGGGAAAACATGTATTTCAACTGCCCTACTATTTCCATGTTCGGGACAGAGACCACATGTCACACATGCTCTCTCCATCTGGCACACGGTGCTCTCAATATGTATTTGTTAACTCTTAGGTGGGTGACAGAAGGGGCGGGCTACTGTGTATGTAGTATATGTACATGTGAAGCTAGTGGATATTTTTGAATGTCAACTGTGTCCTGGATTGTACCAAAAATGGTTCCTGTCCTTTAACCTTCCTACTTTACTCATTTCCTCCTGCCCTTTTCTTTTCCTCAGATATCTCCTGAGCATGCTCTACCTTTCAGGAAGCCTTACAGTTGCTGGACATACAGAAATATAGAAGGGTATGCCCCTAGTCTTCAAGGATTATATTCACAGTGAGATCATGGACCTGTAAATAAGTATGTCACATCTGAATGGAGATATGAAAGATCCAATGGGATTAGAACAGTTATAACCATCTGGGGTGTGAGGTTGACTTTCAGAGGAGCTTTCTGAAGCAGTGTCCTTATCTATCAGTATGAATTTACATGCATACCTTTTTTTTCCTCATGAGTGTACAGGAAAATCTCTTTAAGTACAGTTTTGGGGACTAGTGACAGGTAGGTTCCTTGGGAGGAAGATGACAAAATAGAGGTAGAAGTGCAAGTGATAGACTGTCGATAGTGTTCATGAATGATAAGGTAAAAGGGAGAAGAACAGGCAAGGGAAACTCTAGACTATGCAGTAGTGCTGACAACTATGAGCTCCAAACTATGCAGTAGAGCTGACAAAGCAAGAATAAACTGAGAATGGAGGAGAGAAGCTTGATGGTAGCACAGGTTTAACAATTACCTGGGGAAGCATCTACTATTGGGGAACCCTGTGTCATAATTGTGCTCCATCTTTGATTTAAACTGAAAATAGGAGAGTCTGAAAATACCCACAGAGTATTAAGAGCAAACTGAACCCTATCTCTCCCCCTCATGTGTATATCTCTCCCCAAAACACAAAACACAAAATTTACCATCTTGACCATTTTAAGTGTACCATAACATTAGGTAATATATAATATATATATATTATATATATAATATATTATATATATATATATAAAGAGAGAGAGAGAGCGAGAGAGAGATTAATTCACCCTTTTTTCCTACCATGTAGCTCCTGTAACCCACAATTCTATTATCTGGTTCTAAAAATTTAGTATTTTAGATATGTCACAGCATTTGTTTTTGTGACTGACTTATTTCACTTACAATTATGTCCTCAAGGTTCATCTATATGAAGTATGTATCAGAGGCCCATTCTTTTAAAAGACTAAATAATATTCCATTGTATGGCTATACCACATTTTTCTTTTATACTTTCATATGTTGATGATTATGCAGGTAATTTCCATCTCTTGGTTATTATGAATGATGCCATAGTGAAAGTGGAGGTGGAATTATTTCTTAGAGATGCCAGCATATGTTTTGGAAGGAAAGCTGAATGGTACACTCTTGGGACTATTAGGCTTGGCTGGATTATCACAACGCATAAGTGGAGACATCTATTATTCAGATGTCAAGAGAAGCCAAATAAGTGGTGATTATTTTAATAGCCAATATTTCCCCATTAACTACTTTACTGAATAAGTCTTGAAGGGACAACAACCCCTTCTCTGAGAAATTATCCCCTTTTCATATGCAAAGAAGTGACACTCTGCAGTCATTATTTCAGTATATAATTATATTCCATGACTCCAGCAGATTACATGAGTATAGACACCTGAGTAAAGTGAGTCCTTCCTTAATTGGGCTCAGCTAATCAGGTGTACTTACCTGAGAATTTGGAACTAGAATACAGGGATGATAGTGAACTAGTTATTGGTAGAGGAACAGTGAAGTAGTATAAAACAGTCATGCTGTCATGTTTTAATCATGATTATAAAGAAATAGAGAAGACTGAGTTTCAGAAGAATGTGTACCTTTGGGGAGACAATCTCAGTGATAGCCCAGGACACAGTGTGAGGTGCAGAACAGAGAAGACACAAAGAAAATAAATAGTTTCTTTGGTTGATATTAGTTTTCCAGTCCCAAGTTTCTAAAACAAAACAAACAAACAAACAAACAAACAAACAAACAAACAAACAAAAACCCCCAAAACTTGAAATTCTACAAGATAACTCTGGATTCTTAAACAACAAACAACCCCTATACCAAAAACTTCCTTTCATTTAAGGAAACCTGAGTGAATTTCCATTTCTGAAAACCAAATGACTATGAACCTTTGCCAAAATAAACTTAGTATTAACCTCATTTTCTTTTAATGTACCACCCAGAATTTTCAGCATGGGTTTGAAAGAAAGATTACATGGTTAGTCAAAAAACTGTTCTTTTGTGGGCTTGTGGAAAAGAACTTGCTTCTAGACTCATAAAATCTGAATCTTAGCACCCATTTTTTAAAAACTATGTGACTTTAAACAATCACTTTTCGGCGCACGGGTCTCCTGCGGGCTCTGCTGCCAGCGCCCTCCGCGGCCGCGCCACAATGGCGTGGTCACCGTGTCCCGCACGCACCGGCTCCACTCGCCTCTCGAGGCCAGGTGGGGTGGAGCTGGAGTCAGCCTGGGGAGAGGCTGGGCCTGGCCTGTGTATGGGCCCCCACTGCACATCTGAGCCCTGTGAATAAGAAGGCGTGCGGTCCACCACAGTCCCCTCTGGGTTTGCCTTCACTCATGAGAGCCCTAACGAGAAATAAGTATCTTAAGACAATTATTCACCCACAGAAACCAAAAGGGTGAGGTACTGGAGGAAAGACCCTTAAAATTGTGCCACCCGGGCAGGACTCAAAGGGAACAAGGAGAGCACCACCCAGCACTGAACTGGGAGAACAAACAAGATACGACGCCTACAATGCCACTGAGGAGCTGTGAACAGAAACCTGGCACAGAGACGCTCTCATTAAGGGCACTGCACACCCTCTTTGCTTAGAGGGAAGAAGCTGCCGAAAGTTAGGCATGGTGACTCGTGCCTGTAAGCTTCAGCCTATGAAGCAGCTGGGGCTAGGGATCGCGGTCCGAGTCCTGCTCGGGACAACACAGCGAGACCTAGTCCCAAAAAATACCTGGGCGTGGTGGCGCACGCCTGTAATCCCAGCTACCTGGGAAGCTGAGGATGGGGATTGCTTGAGTCCATGGTACCCCGGGCAACGGGAGCCTGCAGTTCCATGGGCAAAAATAATGAGACTTAGTATCAAAAAAAAAAACAAAAACAAAAACAAAAAAACTAAAGGGCTAAACATGAACAAACAACAAAAAGAAAGGAGGTAAAGTACCAGGGGAGATGTGGTATGGTGGGGTATTCCCATGGGGATCAGCAATTATACAATAATGTATTGTAAAAAATCCAAAAACCAAATTAAAAAGTTAAAAGAAATAAACAATCACTTTTTCTCTGGGTTATATCCTCAAAAAAGAACATTGTTCTTGGCTTATAAAATAGTGATTTTTGTAGGATGCAAATGTAATTGTATTAATGGACTGTGATGATCTGTAACAATAAAAAATCCATGGCTTTTCCTCAATGAATTGTTGGTAGAAAGGGAAAAGAACTAGCTGGCATTCAGTAATTGATGATGTGACTGAAATATTATTTGAGTTTGCATGTGGTAAACACTGAACACTTTTTCCATGACCTTTTGAGACCACTGCCCATTTCTTTACATAACTTTTCTTCTTATTAAAAACATGTCCATATTATTTGTATGATAAGTTAATAAGTATAAATAATAGTAGTTATTTATGACTAATCATTGGTATACTGTAAGAGTGAGCATAAGGAAGAATAACCCTTTATTTCGTGACCACTATGTGACTATTCATATGTTTTTTCCAAATACCGGAAACATTTAAAAAAATCTCCCCACGAGTTTGCAAAGTAGGCATTTATAGATGAGGAATCTCATATTTAGAGGGGTGAAGCAATTGTTGAAGATCAAGCATCAAAGAAGTGCTAATGTCAGAACTGATCTAAGCCTTTATCATGCTGTAATAGGAATAAAGATGAGATTCTGACCCCCAGATGCATGTATCTAGACGAGGGTCAGAGTACTAGAATGTTAGGCAGAAATAAAATATATCCACATAATGAATATTAGGAAAATATTCTTAATTATCTTTTATGTACAAATTATAATCACTACCACATTTGAGAGAAGAATCAACAGTGACTGGAAGAGTCTCAAAACACAAGAATATGAAAAATCAATCTGGATGAGTTACCTTACAGGTCAAGGGATAATAGCAGCATCTGCTATTTTTAACAGGGAGATTTTATGAGATAGCATCATTTGTCATATACTTAAACACTTAGAACTACTTGAGTTTTTTGCAAAGGTGAGGAATTGCTTTTATAAGTAATAGAGAAAAGGGAGAAGGAATCCAGGAAGGGAGAAGAATATGAGTACAGACAAGAATAGTATTGCTCCTAGCATCTCTCTCATCTGTTCCTTCTATTTCCCTTTCATGCTCACCTTCCCATCTTTTCCCTCTGCCTTTTTTGTTCTTTTCTATAGTCTCGAGATAGCTAAGAATCTATTTATCTACCTACCTATCTATCTATCTATCTATCTATCTATCTATCTATCTATCTATCTATCTATCTGTCTGTCTGTCTGTCTGTCTGTCTGTCTGTCTGTCTGTCTGTCTGTCTGTCTGTCTGTCTGTCTGTCTGTCTGTCTGTCTGCCTGCCTGCCTGCCTGCCTGCCTGTCTGTCTGTCTGTCTATCTCATCTATCATCTATCTATTGATCTCTGATGCACTGAGGTATAGAAGAGGAACTAGAAAAGGTGCAGATGAGTGAAGATTAAGAAAATTTACTGGGTTTATAACAATTTTCTAGAATTTAAATGGTAACACTATAAATTGTAAACCTTTTGTTAAAGACAGCATCTAATCTAATGTAGAAAAGCATTTGTATATGTTATGAACATATACCATTTTATCTGATTACTCTGTAGCCAGACACAGTCTTATTTACAATAGACTCTCCTATAGTGTGTCATCCTTTTTTGGAAACTGAGGTGAGCTTTATTACAGGATGAAGAGTCTGAAACAAACATTTGCTTGTAGGTGGTTGACTGGGAAGTAATCTTAGGAGCAACACCTGTGAGGGAGTGACAGAAGCAAGACTGGGAAGAAAAGGAAGTTAAAATCTAATGAAGTTTTCATAGAGACATCATCCAACACACATGTAGCTCTGAGTCTGGGATGGATGGTCCTCAGGGATCTCCCAAAGCAAGACACAGAGCGCAGTTCTTTGTGTTCTTATGTCAGTCAGGCATTTGGAGCAGACTGCCTCTATTAGATGGTATACCCTTGCATGATGCAACTCCTCCAGTAGGAAATCCCTCGCAGGAGCTAAATTATGAGTAATCTTCAGTTAACATCCCTGGCAACTGGTGGATGAGGGCTTAGGTCCTAAAGAGAGGGACTGGCAATTCCCCATAAAGTCTACTCCTGGGGCCTACTTCCCTGTCTCCATGTTGCTCAGCTTCTACAGCATGGACATGTGCATGGGCATGAGCACAGTTCATCACATTCTCTCGCCAAGGATTTGAACACTTAAGCAAAGCATATGAAGACAGATTCATTAGCATTCACTTAGAGTGGCAGTAGCAGTGGGAGGTCTGGCTGTCTTTTGAGGTCGGTAGCAGTAGTAATTGGTCAAAATATTCCCAAAACCAGCTTCCCAGTGTTCATTCATGTTTCCTTAAAACTTTCCAATCCTTGTTCATGAATCTATGGTTGATTCTTTCAGTTTCCAACTTCTTTCTGATAAACTATTTAATTTTCAGAGGTGGAGAACTGGTTCTGGTTTCTTGGAACTAGGAATTCTGGTTGATAAAGGGGATACATTACAGAAGGGAAAAAAGAAAATTAAATTCTAGACTAATGGTTATTATCTATACTTCTATTTTTATTTATCTTTTTACCTATATTATATACTATCTATTGTATCTAGGCTATATATTATGAAGAAAGTATTTTTAGCAGGGTATGACAGAATTCAGCAGTAAGTTGATCCTTATCTCTGTCCCAAACTTTACTTCTTTAATCCAAGAGGTAGATATTAGAGGTTCTATTCTGCTTTTTAAAAATACATTTAAGAAGAACTATGCAAAATGAGCAAATTGATGGGCCATATTTGGTAGACAGGTGACATTCACTCTACATATACACCTTTTATGTCATATTCTTAAGTATATTTATAAAAATGAGTGATTTTGCAAAAGATGCATCTGATTAAGTAGGTTAGGCTAGGTTGAGAAAATGGTATGCTGTCACCAGGCCTATTAACAACCCTCACTGACATGGTCAAGAGGATGAAATCAGATGAAGAGATAGAGAAGTTGGATAAGATTAATGGCAGTTTTACCAAGACCTGCGTGGATAATTCACAGATCAATGTTGAGGATGTGTGTAGAAAACAAGGTGAATTGGGGATGCCAGTTATTCTTGAGGAAGGTACCCAGGAACAGTAGTTCCAAGAAGTCATTTCAAGAACTGAAACAGAAGGAGGAAATATGAGGGTAACTTGAATACCAATGATAGTGTGTTTGGGCTTTCAAAATCCTTGACTAATGTCTTAATAAATCATGAACTAATAGTGAGGTCTCCAATGGGGAAATCAAAATTCTAGACCAATCAAGTTATATGTAGATAGAGTACTCCCTGGGTTAGGTCATTAAAACTCTGTTAGGATGTACTTAGCAAAGCAAGTGGTACTAAAAGTGAGGCTAAATTGTTTCTCCTTGTTGACTGGATTGAAAGCAAATGAGCTCAAGTGGGTCCCCCACCATTCCATTGCACCCTCTTGGAGTGTGCCTGCTGATAGAGGAAATGGACTCCAGCAGGAGCAAATTTCTGAGTATTTAATCTCCCACTGGTACTGCAGCAGCACTGACAAGCTTGAGATGGTGAGAGTAAAAATTGGGGTTTCTATAGTTCATTCACTTGATATAAGCAAAAACGGACAATTTGAAAATCCTAGAACAAGGGATTAACTTTTTTCTGAGGTGGTGTCAGGATTGGAGTAGGATGGGAATATTATTTTTGTAGGTGATCAGAGAAAGGTTCATTGAAGAGGTCATATTTAGCATGAGACCAGTACGGTCAGAAGGAGTCAGCTATACAAATTTGTTAGGCATGGGGCCAGGGTGCAGGAAGAGTGCTCTAGACAGAGGGAATTGTACCAGGTGATAGTGGGACTATAAATAGTGGGGAAGAAAATGGGGATGGAGAAGGGAGGTTGAGCATCCAGACATAGTTAGAAAGGCAGGAAGGGACCTATTATGCTTGGCCAATGGGTCATGATAGAGAGTTTGGATTTTACTCAAAGTGCACCAGAAGAGCAGTGAGAAGCTTCCAGTTAAAGAGTAATATGATCCAATTTGTATTTATAAGACCTACTTTGTCTTCTACAAGAATGAATTGGAGGGAAACACAAGTAAGTTTAGGCAAACCAGAGAAGGAATAGTTACAATAGTCCAGGGAAAATGTGGTAATGGCTTAATCTAGGGTGGTGGTACCAATGGAGGTTGAGAAAGGATGATGAATATGGCACAATTAAGAAAATGAGGATTTCATGATGGATTGACTAATGGAAAATTATCAAAAGAATAGGAGGAATGCAGTATAACTCCCAAGTTTTTGTCTTGTGTAGTAGAGTCATTTTTCTTTTGGTTTGACCTATATTGGTTTTATTCTGAAATTTCATTCCTTTCAACCTTTGCTAGTTAAGGTCTCAGTCCCTGCTCTTCTTCATCTGCCTGTTGACTGTACATCCAAAAAGAATAAACCAAAACAAACCTGACTCCTCTTCTGAGCAAGTTGTACCTTCTTGCCAATAGAAATGAAAAAAGAAGTTCCTTCTTTGGTTATCAGCACCACATAACCAGCCTCTCTTGCATGCAATCCTTGATTCTTGAGTGATTTACAATCACTTCTTCCTTCTCAGTCCTAGTATGAATGCATTGCCTGTTGATTATCTCAGACACAACTTATTACCCTGAATTTAAGACTCCGTCAGAGCCATTTTAATTAATGTGGTGATGAGTGTGCACATTAGAATGGCCAAGCACAGCCAGGATTTAATTGATTTAATTTGCATATCTCATTCTGAAAGAATTATATGTTGTAATTTCACCCACTGGCAGGACCTGACCATTGCCATATCCCTTGTGAATACGAAATTAGCTTCCCTGAAGTTTTCCCCTACCTGGTTGCCTTTATATCACTTAAGATTCCTAATGTTTACTCTGTCTTTTTAGAGGAAGATTTTTGAGCCCTCTTAGAAAATGATTTTGAGTTTCGGGGGTGGCTATGAATATGCCTATGAATATAGTTGTGAATATTGCTTCTAAGAGGAGTAAGCTGGTGGGAATGCAAACTACGGCAGCCGCTATGGAAAGCTGTGTGGAGACCCTTAAATACTGAAAATGGAACTACCATTCAAACCAGCAATCCCACTTCTGGGAATTTACCCAAAAGATACAAAAACACTAATTCAAAAAGACACTTGTACTCGCATGTTTATTGCAGCACTATTTACACTAGTCAGGGTTTGGAAACAACCCAAATGCCAGAAACAGATGAGTGGGTCAGAAAGTTGTGGCATATGTACACAAAGGAATATCATTCATGAATCAAAAAAGACAAACTTATGTCATTCTCAGCAAATGCATGGAGTTAGAAGAAATCAAGTTAGTGGAAATAAGCCAGAAAGAAGAAGAGAAATACTGGATGGTCTCACTTATATCAGGGATATATGGAAAACAAACAAATAAATGGACAAGAAAAAATTAAAACTGTCAACAGAACTGCAGCATAGAGCAAGAGAGGGGTGAAGAGGGTAAAATCAGGGGAAGGATGGGCACAAGAGATTAAGATGGTTCATGGGTGATAAGATGGTGGGAGAACCTCAGAGTAGACAATGATGTAAAATATATTTGTGCAATCAATTAAAAAATAAAAATTAAGAGGAGCTAGCAACATGAATATTGCTTCAAATTGGAGCAAGCACCACTGAGACTAGCATCATCTTTGAGTTACCATCAAGGCATTTTTTGGAGGAGGGTTGCTTTGGGAGCTGAAATCAGAGCAGATACTTTTTTCATTGGAAAGTAGAGTGGGAAGGAAGGAGAGCTAAAATATTTTCCAGAAAAGATAAATTTCAGAAATCTGAACACTGCCTGGATACTATTGGAAGTTTGAGATAAGTGAATGTATAAAATGCAAAGTATTAGAAATCTTCTATTTCATACATATATGTCTATATTAACTATATTGCACAAATATACAAACGCTGCTTATTTTAGCTATTAATTCCAAGTTTAACGGTATAGCTATATGGCTGATGAAATAATAAAGTAAGTGTTACCATTGCAGACTCAAACTATTCATGTGTCTGTGTGTTTGCATGTTATTATTTAGCCTTTGAACTTGTGTTGAAATTTCTTTCATTTATTCCTTCACTAGTGAAGACTTTGTGTCTACTACATGTGGGATATTTTTCTAAATTCAGGGACTATGAAACTGAGGTAGAAAGTACCTTAGTTCAAGGAATTTGGTAGAGGAGAGGAAGATGTCACATAAATATCTAAGTACTGTGAACAAGAAAAGCAAATGAAGTCATAGAATTATTGGGGATTTCTAGTCCTGCTTGGGATTAAGGTCTTGTAAACAGCTACAGAACACTTTCTGGAGGTTAGTAACTGAGTTGAGTCTTACAGATAAATGAGGATATCCTTTATGAAGGGGTGGATGTGAGGAAGGTATTCTTTGCATTTCATAGCCAGGGGGTATCCAGAATGGTAGGAGAAAAGGATGGGTCCAGACCAGGGAAGGTCTAATATATGCAGTAATTGTTTTATCTGCCCATCAATCCTTCGGCTCATTGAACACATCTCTTTCTTTCACTCTCCATCTTGTTTAGACTGGTAGTTTGACTATAGCTGACTCCCACTTCCTGTTACCTGTGATGGGCATGTATTCATGGTCTGGCCAAGTATATCTTCTTCCCCCTTGGCATAGTGATGGATCAAGTGATGGCAGGGACCCTAGTCAACCCAATAAAGTCAACTTCATGATAGATGATAGAATGTATTAGAAAAAGGAGCTTTTTTTCTTTCCGCTGATGATACTGAGCAAAGTGGCATCTGATAGTCAGCTTGCTACTGTGAGGAAAGCCAGCTACCAACTTGGAAAAACCTAATTGACAAGACAGAAACAGATTCTTGGGATATCATCAGAACAACTGGATTCAAACTATGCTGATATCCATAAACACTTTTACTTTTTGTAATAACTTAAACAATTATACCCCTGTCTGTTTAAGTCAAATTAAGGTGAGGTCCTGCCATGGAGAGTGAAAAGGCCTGACTGATACATGTTATTCAGTGGAATAAGTCACTAGAAATGCTGGACACCATACAAATTAAGAGGCAAGTAGATGGAGAAGACTTTGCCAAGGACAAGAAGATAGAAATATCAGAGAAATGGAGGAGGTCTATTGCTTGTACAGATAATTCTCTGCTAAGGTAATATAGTTTATTTTCTTGAGCAAGTTGAGAGCAGAGTCACTGTTGTATGGTCATCATTTCCCATTTCTGTTGAAGTTTGTCCTATACAGATGATATAATCTGTTTTTTATTATTTTATTTGTATAAAGACAGTTTTAAAAATCTAAAATTCAGAGGAAAATGTCAGTGAGGCATTACTCTTCACGTCTCTGAATCAGGAGTTAATTTCTGGATTTTGATTTAAGGATATTTTATTACAATGCCCCAAACCTGTCTTGCCACTCAACAGTACTCTCTTCCTCCTTTGGTAATACCAATTTGCCTGGGGCCCTCTTAGTTTTGTCATTTGATTTTGGATTTTATGGCAAGATAATATAATATGGTTCTTATCAATCATGTAGCAATATCAATCATGTATTCCATGTCAAAGTTTGTACCAATTTTTCACACGAAACTGTCCTGTGAATATGGCAACCATTATTAACTCTAGTTTAGAAGTGAACAAGCTGAGGCATAGAAAGACTGTGAAATGTGCTCCAACTCATGTAACTAATAAGTGGCAAAGTTGGGCATTGGACTTATTTTTATTTTACTTTTAGGGGAAATTTTTTCCTACTACATACACACATACATGCATAAACACACACATTTTTTTTGTCCCATTATACCTACCCATACACTCAAAAAAACTGTTTCCACATATAAAAATTATATTCAAATATGTAGATTTTTATGACACTGATTTCAAATGACTTTTAATTTTTTAAACAGTCTTTTGGCTGTGTCTTATTGCTTTGTATATTACCTCTATGTCAATACTCTGCAGGGCCTCTCATTAACAGCAAATTATATTATATATTTTTTCTGGGCAACTCTTGAAGAATAACTTCTCTAGCCCTCTCCCCTATTAAAAGTTAATGCCTTCCATGGATCATTTTGTGTGATTTCTGAAACATTTCTACCAATACTTTATCCTTGGTTGCTTAATAAATACAATTAACACTGCAGCCCTTAGCATTTCATGGAAACCACTCTCTGATTTCTGAGCAATAATGAATCTGTCTACCAAAGGAACAGCCTGGAGGGACTCAATTTCTTGTAGAGTAAAATGAAAAATTTTTTCCATAAAGCAAAACCAGAAAATCTGGGACTTCCCTATTTCATGATTTTTCATGGCTCAAATAGCTTTAAGTTCTATGATTGTCCCTCAGCATCAGGGCAGAAACAAATAATTTCTCAAGTGACTGTTAAAACATCCAGGGTTAGACCAGATATAATTTCTTGATAAGTATTAAAAGTAGACCCAAGTTCCCTTGGAGAAGAGTTGCACAATACCAGAGCAAGACAAAACATGATAGAGTCTTACATCTATAAAATTTAAATTCTTTGTAAAGTATATTTAAGTTAAGTCCTCGCTTTACATCCATTAACTTAGGGGAAATGGTTTTTAACCCAAAACACATCTTTTCTGCTCTGCCAACTAAAAATGAAATATCACACACACACACACACACACACACACACACACACACACACACATGCAACTCCCTGGGAGAACCATTATGGAACTTACCCAGTTGTTTGGAAAGAGGAGAAAGCAGGGCAGTTAAAAGTAATGAAATCATTCCTGCAGCTGCCTCTTGTGTGAGAATTGCCTGTCTTACATGAGGAGATGGCTCCTTGACAAGAGAGTTTTTGAGACACCATTTTGTTTGAGGAAAGGCAAAGTTCTTGGTCATGAACTTCCTTACAATGGTAGATCCATCCCTTAAATGTGCATAGGTTGGTTTTTTTTTTTTTAATCATTTAAGGTAAAACAATAGGAAAATCCTATACAAGTTTTCAATTTTCTGTTGAGTTTCTATACAATCTGAGATAGACTGATTTTGAAGAGCTATCTCCAGATGCCAGAAAAGAAAAACACATCTAGATTATAGTAGATGCTGTGATTTGAAACAACTCTCCTACTAGTGACAATCATATAGCTGCACAAAAAAAAAAAAATACAAAAACAACATCACATATAAAAATGTTTGAAGATTTAATATAGTTAACTAGAGAAATTCTTGGGCCAACATGTGGAAGGTAGAAACACCCTAGTGAGGTGAAACCAACACTTTGGGCAGTTTTATGGCAGTGGATACGCTGATACTGGAAGAGGCAATTGAGGCCTGAGCATGACTACTGACAGTCTCTTGGGGTTGGTGGATGAGAATCAGAGTTGGGAACTCCCTGAGGGTAGAAACCGAGTGAAGGCACTATGTGTTGAGTTGGAAACATAATGGGTCACGTCATTAGAATTGGTGAACCAGGAGCAAAAGATGCACTCAGAGTCTGCAGCCCATCTTTGAATTAACTGAGTAATCCCAGAAATTGGATAGAGGTAATTTCAGATTCCTAATGCCTCTAGTTGCCTGAAAAATTAAATGAAGAATCCTCTTTGTAATATGATTTAATATACATTATTAATATATATAATATATAATATAAATTATTTCTGCATAAACCTTTTCAAATATATTGGTAGGCAAATACATTTGTATTTGCAGATGCTGGAAACACAGGGATTCAGGCCCACCTTGATGACAGACAGAAGAACAAATAGTAGAGACTGGCTCTACCTCTACCCAGATGTGGAAAAGATCAAACACATTTTAAAATAGCTATGTTTGAAAATTTAAAGAACTTGTCAAAAAAAATTGGTAAGATGAGACAACTAATTATTAAAAGAACCAAATAGAAACTTGAGAACTAAAAACTATAACTATCAAAATTTTCTTCTTAAAAGTGAATTTAACAGCAAATCAGATGTATATGAAGAGAGAATTGGTGAACCACTAAACTCTAAGATGTCAGAAGAAAAAATTGTGTGTCAAATTGCTGGAGCTATCAGTAATGGAGTGAGCTCATGATGGGTATAGAATAACTCCACCGAGTTGTATCCTATGAGTCTATCTCTTATGTAAAGAATTCAGAAGAAAGGTTTTGTTTGCAGTGCATTGCTAAAAAATTGTAGTGAATAACTACATTGGATTTTGTTGCAGATAACAGAAAATAAACTACCTCACTTTAACAAAAAAAAAGATTAAAGTAGACATTTAGGGGCTTGACAAAATTCCGGAAAGGATTGGAGGAACAAGTTATAGGCTTGACTTTCAAGAAGGTCTCAAAACTATATGGCAGATGTGACTGAATAAAGCAGCTGCAATGTCTGCAGTGATTAGAAAGCCCACACTACAGCTGTGGGCTCCAAGACCCGATTACCTTGGCCATGACCCTGACCAGCTAATTAACTCTAAAGTGTTATAACCTCTCCTCCACTCCCCTCCTTTGCCCTCCCCTCCCCTGCCCTCCTCTCCCCTCCGGAAGCTGGGACGATCTATCCTTATCTTACCAAAATACCTCCATGAATGTGTTTGTCAGCGCTAACAACATAAGCTGCTCAATTTTGCATGAATGTGTCTGCTGGCAGATACTGTCTTCTGCAAATTTGGACTCTAAGGGAGTCTGGGATGTGTTGTTCTTAGCTTTCCAGCTTTTACCAGCCAGTTAGGCACCTGCAGGTCAGCTGTAGTAAAGAGGTAGGAGCCAGACTGCAAAATCAACTACATTTGTTGTTCCATTTGCCCGGGACCCATCATTGTTTTTCTTTTGGAAACAGATCTTTTCTATTTTATGTTTTCCTGTGAGGAAATACTGTGCTTAATGATATACACTGAGATCTGCCAATTAGACTAACCGATCAAGGTGTGTATTTGATCTAAAGATCTTTCTTAGAGCATCCCTTCCAGAGTTACAGAAAACTTTATTTCCACCAAGAATTCTAAATAAATCAGGCATGGTGATGCATGCCTGTAAGCGGCAGCCTAGGAAGTAACGGCAGAGACCAGGGATCATGGTTTGAGTCTTGCTCGGGGCACCATAGCGAGACCTAGTTCCAAAAGAATAGTTGGGCATGGTGATGTGCGCCTGTAATCTCAGCTACCTGGGAAGCTGAGGCTGGGGATTACTTGAGTTTGTGGTACCCGGAAAAACTTGAGCCTGCAGTTCCACGGGCAAAAATAGCAAGACCTAGTCTTAAAAAAAAAAAAATTCTAAATATACAGTATATGGATGGGAACCTACTGGTGACAGTATGCTGCTGAAGATAAAACCTATCTGAAAATGAAGCTGAAGAAATTCAGGCAGTTATAAGAAATGGAGGGAGATACGAGACACAGAAATTCAATGATTTTTTTGTGAGCTTCTGAATCAAACTGGGACTAAATTTATTAACTTTTTGGTTTCTCAGAGATCACGATGCTATAAATTTCCTGTTGCTTATACTACTTTGAATTAGGCTTTTGTCACTTGTAGTATAGAGTTCTGACTCAGAGTTATGTGAATTGACATATTTTGATGTGCCCCCTCCTGTGTGTGTATAGCTAAAATATTTCTGTCTTTGTGAAAATGAGCTTAAAGATTATAACATCTTATTTCCTACAGAAATCCTCATTTCATTGTAAAGGTTTGTGGGAGAGATTTTGAGAGGATCTTACTTCAGATATAAGCTGTGGGTGGAAGTCTAGACAGTTCAGCTCTTTGTGTTAGTACTCTGGTAAAGAGTAAACGAGGCTGTGTTTTTTAAAACTGAAGTGGCCACATCAGCGAAATAGGTTAGATTGTATCTTGTGTATTTCCCAGCAATCTGCTCAACAAGACAGCTTTTTAGGCATAAATCTCATTCACTAATTCACTTAACATTTTAGAATCTCAAGTCTACAGGTGAATGTAGTTATAGTTAATGTCTTTATGTCAAAGTGGTACTTAAATGAAACAGTGTATGATGAAACCAATTTTACCATGGACTAACTTTTAAAACAAGTAGTAAATTCCTATGGTACAGTCCTGGTTATAAAAAAAAAAATCATCAAAGCTCTAAGATCCTACACACTAAACTTAAGCATTCACTTGTATTCTTTCAGTTATTATTCTATAACCTGTTTATTTCAGATCAAGGTAGCAGGTGGCTGGAGCCCATCTGGCTTCTTAGGGTACAAGGTGGAATGCAACCCCCACCCACACACATAACTCATCCTCATGCTGATTGAGACAGTTGAGACAACCAGAGAACCTTTATGAAGTGGGAAGATGCTAGACTGGAGAAAGTCCATGTAGATGTGGGGAAATGTGCCAATTCCACACAGACCATGGCTTTAGTCAGATATCAGGTTTTTTTTTTTTTTCTCATCAGCATGATAATGAAACAACATGAATGAAATCATCTTAATGAAGAACCTGTTGTACCTTTCTGAATACCCCAGTTACTCTGATTTTGCAAACTCATTAATTCCACATTGCTTAGAAAAAGGGGAAACGTTTAGGTCCTTCTCTATCCATTCTGACCTGCCTGTGAAGCCATAGCTTCAACCATTCCTTCTTGAGGTTTTCAGTACAGGTGGATGGTGCTACGTGCCTCTTTGAATGAGAGCCTTGTTGCCCAACACACCTCCTGTTACTGCTCATAGAAATCTAGATATGAACTTGTGTCCTTGTCCACTCATTTTGCAAGATTTGCATCAGTTGGCACTTTTTTCAGGACATAATCTTTTTTTAAGAGGGTATCTAATTTTTTTCTACTTATTGATTATATATACATATTTTCCTTATATAATTGTATATACCCCATAGTTCTCCCACCACTGTATTACCCTTGACCTGTCACTGTGATCCCTTGTACTCATCCCTCCCCTGATTTTACCTTCTCTCCTTCATCCCTCCCTTACTATATGATTCAGTTCTGTTATCTGTTTGCAGCTTTAGATTTTTCTTGCTCAGGATATAATCTTTATACTACTGACATAAAACTCTCCTCTGAGCTCCCAATGTAATTTTTTCACATCACTCTTAATATATTTAAGTTATTGTTTTAAGTTACTTGTATATATTTTCTTTCTACTTTATATAATGTGAGCTACTGTACAGAGTAGTATCTCACTCATTCTTTTATGTCCAGTGCTTCTAACTAACTAGGGTAAATCCTCTATTATAGCCTATTGTAACATAAAGAAAAAAGTTGTATCATTTGCCATGATTGGAATTTTAATTTTGTGCAATTTTTGGATTAATTTGTGTCTTTTCTAGATCAAAAATCTGTAGGATGTAGGATCAAGACTAATTTTACTCACCAACATATCCCTGATGCTGCACATAGTCTTTGATGCATAATAGATGCTGAACAAAATTTATTGAATGAATGAATCATAGACAATTGAATGTTTTCATAACCTTCAGGAATACTGATAGTTTATAAAGAGGTGCTGAAAGAAGGTAATACTTTCTTCTCATGTAAAGAGCTAGTATTATCAACAACAATGGAATTTTATTTACTGTAGAGACTGAAGAGTAATTTGAAAAACACATTTGAATTTCTATTAGAGAGATTGTAGAAACATACAATGAACTCTTTATTCCTCTGAACTCCTTGAAAGTCATTTGCAAACATAGTGCTCAATCATCCCTAAATACTTTAGTATATATTTGATCTAAACAAATATATTCTGCTATGTAACTATGATATAATCATAAACATCAGATAGCTAATTTCCATTTAATATACAGCTGCTATGCAAAGTTTGTTAATTGTTCCAATAATATCCTTTATAGCAAAAGGATCTAATGGTGGATCAAATTACATTTGATTTTCATATCTCTTTAGTCTCCTCAATCTGAAACAGTCCCTTAGTTCTTCCTTGACTTTTATAACCATGGCGTTTTTGAATATCACAGTGTATTTGTTTGGAATCATTCCTCTTGATTGTGTTTGCTGATGTTTCATCATGATTACATTTCATTTATGCGTCATTGTCAGGGCTATAACAAATAGAACTGACCGAGTGTTCTTTTCATTACATCCCAGGACAGGGCCAGTTTATTTTGATCAGAGCACCGAGTTAATGAATTGTAAATTTCTCCACTGTAAAGTATCCCCTTTTTTTCTCTTTGGAATTAATAGGTATTTCTGTGGGGAGATACTTTGAAGCTATGCAAACATGTTATTTATCATTAAACTGCTTTCCCTGAAGGAGATATTCTTAATTAAAGAATCTTTCCATTCCTCTCTCAGATACAGTTTTACCCTTACACCTAGACAGGAGAGCTCAATGCATTACTCACACACACACACACACACACACACACACACAGATACAAATACACACACACAAACACAAACTCACAAACACAGAGACACACACTCTTATTAAGAAGCAGATGGTGCATCTGCCATTCATAATCCTAGGTTCTGCTTCTCAGCTCTAGAACAAAGGGGCCTGTAAGCCTGAATATCTACTTCCATGATCAGCACATTTCAGGACCCAGAGAACAGCCTCTCCACAACTTATGACCAAGACACTTGAAACAAAAGGTGACACTCTGAATGCCTCAGGACTGTGGATTGTGCTATTACTGGCATCAGCAATCCTCCATTGCATGAGGATTTAAAGTGACAGAAGCACTGATGAAAGAAAAGATATACAGCAAATCGAATTTTTCCTTTTCAATAGCATAAATGTAAGAAGAGATTTTTTTCATAAAAAGAAATTTGTTTTAAGGTGACTCATGACTTGGTTCTGGATTGCCAACAGGCAGTTAAGTCATAATTTATAATATTAACAAACTGACTATTAAATGTCAATACTTTTAGTTCTAGAAGTCACACAAAAATCAGAAACTACTTAAACTCTCAAGTCAATAAACATTAGAATTGTGAGTCATTTTTTTTACAAATAATTAACAAAATTTGATGAACACTGAAAAATTAAGTGACATACTTCTGTTTTACTTCTGTAGTTCTGATTTTAAATTTGGAACTCATTATATAAGTTTAAATTTTATCATTCAGTTTTAGTAGATAATTTAAATGGTTTAAGAGACAAAAATTTGAAAGCAATATTTTAAATAATGTTAAATAATTTAATAATGAATAATGAAATGGAAGGGAACAGATAAAAACCAAAAAATAATTAATTTGTGCAATTAAAATTTTTGCCTTGTGACTTTAATATATTTTAATAAAAATATTCTCAAAATTTGCAAACTTTCTATATATTTTCCATTTTATTTTTGTCTTCAACATTACTCTTTGTAGATCCACAAATTATGGGAAATCTTTATTATAACAGAATGATTCATGATTTTGTAGAAATAATGGCAAGAAAATAGTTGATATATATGTATGTATATATGTGTATGTATATATGTATGTATAGATGTTTATATACATATAAACACTTTTATGGATCTCTATATTTCAATTTTATTATTCATCCAAAAATTGCTGATTGAGCTACAAAACACCCAGATATGTAAAGTAATATTTAAATTTAATTTTCTTTAGTATTTCATTAGTTTTTGGTTGCCTAAATTCCTTGCTTTTATAAAAATTTTCATTTTGTCTTTATGGAAGGAGAATTCATCCAGCTAGGGAAATCTGGCATATTTTATTTAAGCATGCTAGTGCTACAACGTTTCTTTTAGTAAAGGATTCCCCCATTTTAAAAATTGTCTCTACACCACCAGCCTTTGTGCTTTCACTTTGATCAGACATGTTATTTTCCTTATCACAAAAGCAGTACATGTTCATAAGAAGGAGCAGGGGAAGATAAGCAAAGAGAAGAAAATCAAAACATTAACAATCCCACCAAGCAAGGACAATCACTGATAACGTATCAGTTTATATCTTTAGAAGGATCTCAAAGAATACTGATACCTCTATTTTACCCCCCAGAGGTTCTGATTCAAATGGTCAAGAGGGGGCTAGGCTGGTCCCACTTTTTAAATGTCTCAAATGCACGTTAAAGTTTCAGTTCTAGACATATGGTGAATAAGGTGTATATTTTGCTAATATGCACATCCTATAGTAGTTTTATGACCTGATTTTATCATCTATGATAAACAAGCAACTTTCCCTAAAAGGATGAAATGCCTAACCATGGCCTCAGAGCATACCCCTTGTGGCTGGGATGGCAGGTTATTTTTAGCTGGTCCAGGGACTTGTTGGGGATGATGAGGGAATAGGAAAGTCCTCAAAAAACTCAGTGGTATCAAGAAAACTTGGCTTAAGTTTTGATAGATGACATGAAAAATAGAATTCTATGGCAGTAAAATTAATATTTCCAGTGGGACAGTCTGAAAATGATTGCATATTAGTCATGGACACACTGGATTGTCTTTCAATGATATCTCTTTCATTCATTCTTTCAACCAACAAAACTGAGTTTTACTTAGGGCCTACTACTAGGGATACAATGATTGATACATTTTTGTTTTCATCTCAAAGTTTGTCATTTAAAGAAAAGCTGAGCAGATATACAAATAATTGTGTGTGTATTTGAGAGAGGTATCGTGGTGAAATTGGGAGCCATGGCCCCCGCTTGGTGAGGCTACATTAGGATGGCAGCCATGTTTCCATGGTGGGTGTGATAGAAGTGCCATATTGAAATTGGAGGTGGGGGATATGCCCCCAGCATGGTAATGCTGCGTTAAGATAGCAGCCATTGTACCCTGGTGGGGATACTTGGAGAAGGGAAGTCAAGCCTTCTCACAAGAGGAGCAGAGAGAGAAGATATACGAAGGAGTGTGACTGGAGAGCAAAAAATGGGAGAGGTTGGAGAAGAGAGAATAGAAGAGCAGCAGAGAGGCTGGAGACCTCGGAGCTGCCTCTGCTATATGCAGCAGCAGGGCAGGAAAGGAAGCCATATTGTGGGTTTCCATCTCCAGCCTGGACTGGTGAGGAGCTGGAAGAAAGAATGCTGAGAAACTTGTGAACTATGTAAGCTGATTTGGAAACATGACACTTGAAAACGTGTTTTAACTTTGAAACTGCGATGCTTGGGGATTGTCTGGAGACCTGAAGAGAACTTGGAGTGTTGCTGCTTTCATTGTGAGACGTCTGAAGTGTTTGATACTGCTGTTATGAATGAGTCTTGATAGTTCAGGCTGAAAGAAGCCTAGAACTGTGTCTTTTGAAGGAGGATTGACAATGCTATCTTGGTTTCTTTTTCTTTCTTTCTTTCTTTCTTTTTTTTTTTTTTTGAGACTAGGTCTTGCTATTTTTGCCCATGGAATGTCAGCTCACGTTGCCTGGGGTACCACTCCCCAGCCTCATCTTCCCAGGTAGCTGGGATTACAGGCACACGCTTCCATGTCCAGCTATTTTTTGCACTAGGTCTCGCTGTGTTGCCCAGAGCGGGACTCGAACCACGATCCCTAGCCCCAGCCGCTTCATAGGCTGAAGCTTACAGGCACAAGTCACTGTGCCCAGCTTATCTTGGTTTCTTAATTTGGCTTGAAGGTGGGACAGCTGCCATCTTGTGGACTCATGTGGCTGAAAGACCCATGCGCAATTTTTTGAACTAGAGACTGAACTGTGTGGTAAGATTACCAAATGTGATCCCTTGTATCCTCAGTGACTTTTGTCTATTTTGTCTTTTGGAAGTAAATAAATCTGTTTTTTTCCACCTTTTTAATATAGTGTGGTCTTGTTACTCCTCACGTGGGCTGGGATGAACCTGATGAGTAGCTGGAATTAAAGGGTTACCTGCTCCTGTTTGAAAGTTTAGTTAAGTACTGTTTTGTTGGTTTGTTACCCAATTTCATATTTACTAAGCACATCTTCCTTTCCAGTTGTTCTTTCACATATGTTAATTGAATTTCTTCACTTAATCTTCACTACTACCCAATGAAGTCAGCACTATTATTATCCTCTTATAAAAATGAGCAGGCTGAGAATTTACTTGGTCCAAGGTCAGTCACAACTAGCAAATGACAGGAATCCAATCAAAGTGCTCTGGCAGCCCAGCCCAGATCTTAACCCTTACACTGTGTTGCATTGCTGAACATGTCAAAAAAACAGGAGGTACCTCGGAAGATTTGTAAAGGAGAAAGTGATGGACACAATAACAGAGTTAAGAGTCCCAGGAAAAGCTTTGGGGTGCAGGAAAATAATTTCATTTTATAAGAAAAATTACCATACGAAAGGGAGAATATATAAATGTTTATCCCATATATCTATAGTTCTGTGACT
>PVHY01010881.1:0-50107 GCA_004024945.1 Uropsilus gracilis
GAGGTGGCGTGTGGCGAGGGGGTCCCTCCCAGGGGCTGGAGCCGGCGCCTATGACCTTCAGCAGCTATGTACCTGAGGGTCGTGGAGATGGGCGGGTCTCCGGAGGAATGTGGAGGCGGGGCTTGGCTCCCAGGGGCGGCGGGGGTGGCGTGTGGCGAGCGGGTCCCTCCCAGGGGCTGGATGGATGTGATATGATAGTTTAAATGTGCAGAGGTGTGACACTGCACACCTACAGGACGTACAGTATTGTAAACCAATATTATGCCAGTAAACATAATAATTATATGAAAAAAGAAATCTTTTCTTGTTCCAAATTGGCAAGGTGTCTTAACTAGTTCTATAAATCTTTTGAAAAAAATTAGGCATCTTATTTTTAAAAGTATAAATTTTTCCTTGTAGAAAATGTGCAAAATATGCACAAGTACAAATAAAAATTAGGTCAGCAGTTATCTCACCACTAGGAAGATAATCACTAGTCCCACTTTCCATCACTTCAGTTTTGTTTTGTGCGTATGTGTGAATATTTTATATAACCTGGGTGACTGAATGAACTTGACTGCTGAATTTTGCTTCTGTAAGCTAGAAATGACTCTTTGTTCTCTAGTGACAGAGTTCAGCAACTTCCCAAAATGCTGTAGCTCAGGGGTGTGGGTTCAACTTTACTGGCTGTCCAGCCCACAAATTTGTAGCCTCCGCCTGTGGAGTCGACTGACCTAGATTCTGCATTTGACTGTCATGGGGCTGGGGTGCTTGGAGAGCAGACAGACAGTGCAAGTGCCAACCAGTCAACTCCCTGGTGTTAGATACTCTAGGAGCTCTGCGGACAGAAGGAGTAGAGTGAAATATAGCAAATAATTTACATGGGGGCAATTTTTCATTGAAGAAACCCTTTTAATGGTATCAAAAACAAACAGGAGATGTGTGCAATGTCTTTAGCTATTTCATGGTGTTGATAGCTATTTCTTACTTGATTTAAGCATATAGTCATGATCTTTGTCTAAGCAGTTTTGAGATATTCTTTTTTACTAAGTCAGCCTCTCTCTGAAACTCATTATTTTCTTATATGATAACAGTTACTAAACTGTCCCTGACAGTTAATGTGCCATTAGTTGAACTACCTCGCAAGGATGTTCTTTCTAAGATGAAGAGGGCGTATTTTACATAGGAATACTCTTCTTTAGAAGTCATAGCTATGGCCTCTGCCCAAGCATATAGGTGACAAGAAGACATCTGAGACACAGGCCCTAACCTTAATAATTTTGATTTGCTTTTGAACTTCTTTATGCATCTTGAGATGCTATGAGGGGACAGTGAACTTGAAGAATCAAGTTAGGAGGTAGGAGAATCAAGGTAGGAGGATAAAAGTAGCAGTTAAGTACTAAAGCAGGGGAGAGTAACCTAAGATTCAGCAGATAATTTAGCTGAGGGCAAATTTTCTTAGGTTTTAATAGAGACAAGTATCTTCTGGTTAATTTGGGAACTAAATTACTAAGGCCATCACTGACTACAGAGCTTTGCTATTCTAATCCTTTGATTTCAGTCTCTGCTGTTAGACTGTTGTTCACAAAATTTCAACTCAAATTCTCAGCTCCATCATCATCATCAGAATTTCCACAATTATATTGAGCACTTAGTAAGAGCACAAAAACAGTAGTTATTGGAAGTGTTGTTGCAATGTTTCAAGCTCTATGGTAAGCAATCCAAATTTATCCTATCACTTAGTAAGGTACTTTAATCTGCACTTTACAAAGGATAGAAATTATGGATCTGAAGGGCCTGCTAAAAGATATGTGGCTACAAATGGTGAGACTGAAATCTGAACTTAATTCTATCACAGTACAGAGGCCGTGTTCAATTAAGATGCTGTATTCTCCATTCTTTTTTTTTTCTCTGAGACTAGGTCTCACAATTTTTGCCTGTGGAACCGCAGGTCCATATTGCCCGGGGTACCACAGACTCAAGCAATCCCCAGCCTCAGCTTCCCAGGTAGCTGGAATTACAGCACACCACCATGGCCAGCTATTTTTTTGGGACTAGGTCTCGCTATGTGGCCCTGGTGGGACTCAAACCATGACCCCTGGGTCCGGCTGTGGCTTCCTAGGCTGCTGCTTACAGGCATGCACCACCATGCCCAGCTGTATTCTCTATTCTTACCCCACTATCTACTCCTTGTAACTGCATGACCATTTGCAGAACCATATTAACACACTGCTGTGCTCGGTAGAATGGTGACCGCTCAAGGATTTCCACATCAAATCCTCAGAATTCGTGAATATATTCTATTTCATGGCAAAAAGTTAAGACTGAAGATGGAAACAAGTTGCTTGTCAGCTGAACTTGAGAGGGAGTCTTGGGTTATGAGGGTAGGTCAATAAGATCACAAGAAAGAGGTAGCAGCTAAGGAGTCAAAGTCAAAGGAGAGGTGATAAAAGGAGACCTCAGAGTCATTCACTGGGAAGATGCATCTGGCCAAGCCAAGGAGTGCCAGCAGCTTTAGATACTGGGGAAAAAAAGGAGAGGAATTCTCTTTGTGAAAGATGTTATGTGTCGACTTGACTAGGCCACCATAGGGTACCTGGATTAAGCTATCTGTTCATGAGGGTTTTTCCAGATGACATTAGCATTTGAACTGAAAGACTCAGCAAAGGAAAAGGAACTTCTCCATGCGGGTAGGCACCATTTTACCGACACTGGTAGATAAGGGTCCAAATGAAAGAAAGATCAGGAGAAAGAGAATTTTTTTTCTTTTTTTCTTTACCTGACTGTTTGACTGAAGCATCAGTCTTTCAATGATGTTGGGCTGGGATTTACATCATTGGCTTTCCTTGGTTTTCAAGGTTTTGAACTTGGTCTTATATACCCCCCCAGATTGCCCCTTGAGTCTCTAACTTATAGATTGTGAGACTTCTCAGAGTCTATAATTGACTGACCCATAGTAATCCTTGTAGTAAATCTCCATTTGGTCCTGTTTCTCTGGATAACCCTCACTAATACATTTTCCTGTACATTTAGTGGAAAGCTGCTATTTTGATACCTTGATTTTAATGTAAAACTCACTTTGGATTTCTGGCCTCATGCCAAATTTGTATTCCTTAAGTAACAGCATTTATGGGAATTTGCTCCAGGACTCAGAAAGAATTACCCTCTACCCCTGGTAGAGTAGGACCTCAGTTAGTGGTGGCCCTGTTCCAAACCAAGAGATAAAACCAAGTAAGGTTTGCTGAAACAAACAAGCAGGCTGTTAACACAGCTGTAAAATCAGACATGAGTTACTCCATTTCACAGACCACTGAGGTTGGTAGTAGATTAGCACATTTAAACTAAAATGTGTTTTAGCCTCCAGGTCATCATGCCTGGACTGGAGGCCTCGGTGAGGTAGCATCCTCTGTTTCAGAGGGCACAGTTGGGTGCAGGCCAGCTGCTCCCCTGGGGTAGCCAGCTCAGCCCGGCTACTCCATGTGTCCTGGGGCTCCCCGCCTGCCACCCTTAGCCAGTGGGAAGCAAAGAAGGAGAAAACCCTGAGGTAAGCTCCCCCAAGCCAGAGAGCCCAGGAAGGGGGACCAGATGGGGTCTTAGCACCATCCAACAGCAGATGGTTGTTGCATGGGGCAACCATCTGCAGCCCAGATTGACCGATGCATTTGCCTCCAGACCCCAGCCCAAAGAGGGATTGAGACAGCACATGCATGGATATCTGGACCCCGCCCCCATGCAGAGAGGTACCAGCATGTGTGTGGGCAATGGGTAAGGGGGGCTGGGGGGGATGGGACAGAATGCCTCTTCCATTTCATTCTCCAGCTAATCTTCAGGAGGAGCAAGAACATATATAACACAACACAAACCTCATCATAAAATGGGTGAGGGACCAGGTGAATATCCAGCCCACAAGCCTGAGCTGGACACAACGGATGGACAATCGAGAGAACCAGTGCATTAGAGACAGAAGAAGCAACTATGGAAACACAATGTCACAAAGCGCACCTAGGCACTCACTGGGTCTGGAAGACACAAGACCTCAGTTCAGAGATGCCTTCTAGGAGAGCAGGGCACCCCTTCCCACACTATGGGAGAGGAGAGGAAGACCAAAGGCTGGGGGCATTGGTCCCACAGCAAAGCTGCAAGCTGAGACAGAGGAGATGATCTACAATGGCCACTCATAGATGCCTGTGTCCACAGAGAAACTTCTTTACTGATATTGGCTGGGGGTGAGATCCCCTAAATCTGACTCCAGAACCATAAGGTAAAAGCAGCAAAATAACAGATATGGGATTGGAGAAGTCAGCCTCCAACAAAAAAGCATGGACAGACCACAAATATAGACTGGCTGCTCAACACAAAGATAAGACTGGAAACCTACCATCAAGTCTCGCCTGGTTCCAAGAACACAGTCCCTCAATGAAAGAATACTACCACAGAAAAGATAGAGACTAATGGACTTAACACAGACTAGTTAACAACAAAGAGTGGGGTATGAGAGAATGGAGTAGGTACTTGAGGGAGGTATCCCAAAAACCATTTGCTGAGATTGTGATTTAAAGAATAAAAATAAATAAAACATTTTAAAAATTAAAAAAATAAATGTGTTTTAAATTTGTTCAAATTAAAATGTGAAAAGAATAAGCTGGGACAATATAAGGGGTGAGGTTGCCATAAACATCAGAATATCTATCATTAAATTCTAAAAATACTGAATGTTATCTTTTTTATACTTAGTATTGGCTCTAGTATTTTTAACACTAACTCAGAATGAACAGTTTTTGGTAATTAGAAACATTAATTATAACTATAGTGGTTGATTAATATGTCATTGTTAATAATTCGGGTAAATGACAAGGTCTCTGTACTATTTATAGATTGGTTTCTAAGTTGTCTCACATACCCATTCCTTAGGTAGACACTGTGGGTTTCTGGAAATGAGTCAGTAGTGTGCAGAATCATGAGGTCTTGGATCCTGTAGAAATACTGTCTTAACAATAACTTTTAGAGACATTCATTTTGTTTCTTCCAGTTCCCTGAAAGTACAAATTTGACTGCTTTCAAAGGGCCGGTTAGTTAAAGAAATGTAATTACTTCTAAAGTTAAATATGATTTCCTTCATATTTATGAGAAAAAAAATCTTAATCACTAAATCATTACATTACATATGGATATAAACATATGCTCAAACACAGTAAGCTTTTAAAATATTATTTAAGTTATTTTCTAATCTAGGAAAATGTCAGGGAGTACAACTATTGTTAGAGTTGATGAGCTATTTCTTACTTGGTTTGTACAGATATCAGTTAAGATGCATGAGTATGAAGTGTCTTCCTCTCATTTGCAACTTTAACAAATTTTTCATCTCTGAGTTGAGAATCTGCTTTGTGTCTGAACTGCTGAAGTATTTTAATTCATTTGTTTCTCCCAAATTATTGCTGGTAAGCACTGAGCTAAGTATAGGAATCTCCAAAGTGAATTACTTGTCTGTGCTCAAGAAGTTTGCAGATGCTGGGCAAGACAGGTGGCAAGGTCACACTGACCTCATGATAGAATAAAGATAATCTATGGGCCCAGAAGGAAGAACAATGATTGCCTCTTGGTGGAGTCTAGGAATTGGGTCATGAAGCTGGAATCGGACTTTGATGGGGTTTCCATCAAACAGGGTTTCCAGCAAAGATACTCCAACTACAAACAGAAGCGCTGCTCCCAGGAAGGTTCAGACCTAATGAAGAAACATTTTGAGCTTCAGATGGTTGGGGAGTCAGAATAATGATGATGAATGAGGAGCCCAAACTACATTAACTAAAAGAGATTTTAAAGAACACTGCTTGCTATGTCTGGAAATTTGCACTTTATCTTGCATATATTTCCAGGAAATCTAAATGTAGTAGGGAACCCAATTAAACTCAAAAGATTATGAAGTATAGGAAAACCATGAATCAAGTCCTCCTATGACTCCTTGCTTTGATTCATATTCATCAGAACTGAGGAAATTCCTGAGAAAAGATCACAGCATCAACAATTAAGTGCATGACATGTGCGGGAACACCAAATGCTCTTGAGGAAACCAATAAGGTAATCGTAAAAAAGGACATGGTCACCTGAAAGAATTCATCCCAAAGAAAAAAAAATTTAATTCTCTGAAATCAACTAACAATGGTATGAGATAATGAAAGAAATGATTTCAGGTACATTATTTAAAAACTATACCTGATCTGGCACTGTTAAAGGGGTGAGCATGCCCTCTAGAGGTAGGAGGAGGCGGAGGGGAAAGACTATTAATGAAAAGTTCAAAGAATGTTAAGTCTCCAGAAAACAAGAACTTGTTATAGGTCACTAAGAAAGAACCTAACATGCGCCATGGGAATTCATTCTCCAATTCACGTCACAATGAAGAAATGGATGAGTTATTCTGAACAAGTGTGACAGTGACAGCCCAGACTCAGTGGTGACCCAAGGGGAGGGAGAGGACAGTGCCCAGACATTGATGGGGCAAGAGGGGTCTGTGGCAGCTAGGGTATGTCTGGTTGTGAAGAAGTCCAGTGTGGTAGGCAGTAGTCAAAGAAGTGAACTATAGGATACACCCATATAATCTAACACCCTCGAGATTCTGAAAAATGAGAATTTTTTTCTTTCTTTTTTAAATTGAGGTAACTTTGATTTAAAACATTATACGTGTTTCAGGAGTACAAGTTCCTATCTCTTCAAATGTATCTTGCCTTGGAAGGGGCTTTTTAAGCTTACAGCATTTAGGCATGTATTTTTGATGTAACTTCAATAGTTCAATAGATTGCTATGGTTACAAATAGATTATATCTTTTTATAAGAAGGGAGTGACATGCTCAGATTTACATTATCGAAGTGCCACTCTGAGGTATAATAAAAGGTACCCAGAGGGGAGGAATACTAGAAAATCACTAAGAAGATTTATGCAGAAGTCCACATGAAAGATAATAAAGGATTTACTAAAAGTCGTAACAGTTGAAAGGGAAAGAGAATGGATTTTGAGCATTTTTTTGAGAAAGGATTAATAGGGGTTGGTGACAAGAAGGAAGAGAGGAGAGAGGTTGAAGAACTCCCCTGAATGGCTGGAAATGCCATTAGTCTTCAATCGAAAATGCAGGGGAGGTAGTAGCTGTAGCAGCTTCCCAGGAGGGCTTGTCTACCAGCAGCTGAACTGAATGTGCAGAGACAGGCCAGCATGAGGTCACATTGGAGGGAACTTTGCCTGGCACTGAGGGGCTCCGAGTCCATTCTCTCCTTTGTCTTAATGATTTAAGGGAACTGTGCCTATTTTGGTGTATCTTTCATATGGCACCTCAAGACTCTCTTAACAATGCTGTGTCTTAGTTTTTCCCTCTTTGATACCATAATAATGTTGTTGGGTGGAGATTTATGAGCTAATGCTTGCAAAGGCCTTTGAGAACCTCAGCTGAAGGCTCAATATAAATTACTTTATTAAGTATTGATGAATGTTTCCATTTGCAGGTTAACCTGGGGAAAGAGGGAGGAAAAAAGGAGAGAGGGGGAGGACTAAGACAATAGAATGGAAGTTTTTTTTTAAAAAAAAATCCAAATCCTCATTAATTTGTTTTTACCTGATTGGTGAGTGGGAAAGGAGATTGTGAAAGGAAGAACAGAAGTAGGGGGAAAGTTACAGTGAATTGCTACTAGGTTATGTTTCCTCAGGTGTGGATTTAGAGAGTGAGTAATATAAAGCAAAGACATCTTCTGGGCTTATTCTAGAAAATCAGGGCTCAATTCCTCACTACCAAAATGACTTATGATTTCTGCAGACATTTGCCTATGTACCACAATGGTTTTTTAAAGCAACACCTTAGGATGATAAGATAATCAAACCCAGATTTCAGCACCTGACAGGTACAGAGCGTGCTAGGTAGTTATAGAGCTCACAGTGAGTTGATTCAGGGGGCAAAACACACTGCCTTGGGCTGCTGGAAATGGCAGTCACAAGGTTTCTTTGTGCTGAGCACTTTTTAAAATGAGGTAAGAAGTGGATCAATGAATCATTAAATAATGGAACACACAGGTGATAAAAATGCCTCCCCCCAATGAATCATTTACAGTGGTGCACACAGGGGATAAATATGCCTCCCCCCAAGTCAAGGACTATCTCATTTACACCTTAAACTGTTTAAATCTACGTATTTTTTGGGCTTCACTTCTCAGGTGACATTAACTTTAGCTATTGCTGGGACTAGAGAATGGCAGCTCAGGTTTGTAGGAGTGCTAGAGGCACCTCCATAAAAAGGGGAGGAATTGTGTTCTCTGCCATACAGAAAGATGGGCAAGGCTGGGCAGCCAGGTAAAGATAGGTAACTGAAGAGGCAGGTAGGCACTGGGAGGAAGAAGGAAAAAGAAGAGTTCCAGTTCCAGTTCCTGCAACACAACTTAAAACCTGGTACTGCTGAGAAGAGAACACGTAGAGGAGAGACATGTAGAGACATTTGGAAGAGACACATGAGAAGGTTGACAGTGGCAGTCTTTATCTTGATGTGGTGTCTCCTTTTGTTCCAACTTTCTGGGATATACTTCAGCACTCCTTATGATTCTCTGCCAGAAGGAAATATATAAATAAAAATTCAAAAAAAAAAAAAATAAAGACCTTTCACGCTAAGAATCTAGGTGGACAAACTCCTTTGATATGTATGGGCAATTTGGGGAGGCCTGGGTACATCTTGTTCACATGCTAACAGTGATTATCTTGATAGGCTAGTTCTGTGGTATTTTCTTAGATTAATCTTTCAGATTCATTGTCCAGCTTCTTTGTAACATCTAATTCCTTCCATTAAATCTTTTTGTTTGCTTGCTTGTTAACTGATACTATGCACCGATTTATAAAAACTAGTGTGTTTTTTTTTTAGATCCACATCCATTTAAATTAGAAACTATTTTTTGACTGCCAGTTTTGTTTCAATCTGCATCATTTTATTGTTCTAAATGCTGTAATGATTGCCTGGCTGAGCTGAGTGATCCCCACATTTCTGTCCTTCAGAAAACTTTCCTCTATTGAGGGAAGAATCCTTTGTGAAGTATCAGGCCACTCCAAGTCTGTCTTCCTAGTCTCCTTTATCTTCTTATCTTCTAGACCTTTGAAATCAAGGAAGAGTACCTAGAAATGGATAAGACAGGATCTAGATAATCTCTTGAAAATCCTAACTTTGGTCATGCAAATAATTTTTCTAACTGAGATGACCTTGACCTTTCTTCACAAACCAAATTTATCATCCCTGAGTCCAAAGCTAATTGCACACAGAAGTGATTAGCCCTCAAATAAGGAACTATTTCCATCCTCTCCTCAATAATCACAGTGCCCCCAAACAATAGCAGCTACCACCACCCCCATTTTGTGATAGAGTAAGACTAGAGTACCTCTCCCTGTCTGTCCTCCCAAACTCAGCAAAGCCAGTGTGGCTCCAAGCCCAGCTTGGTTGGCTAAGGGTTTTTTTCTCACTTGGAGGAAAGAGCTCAAGCTCTCACTACAAGTCTCCTCTTGACTCTCCTCCCCCACTGCTCTTGTGACCTCAACTCATTTCAAAATAATGCAGAAGAAAACTCTTATCCCAAGACTCTTCCTCCTAAGTCTTTTTGTTCCTGACTATCTCTGTAGGGTCAAACTCTTCCAAGGAATTCTTTTGACCCAGGAATTCAGCTGTCTAAGTTTTCAGCTTCCTTGTTGACTCTGTGGCTCACTTCTGGGACAGTTTCTGCTTTTCTGGTCCCCTTGCTTTTCAACATTTTTCCCCACATCTAGGGATAGTTCCTGTGTCCTACAAAAAAATCCTCCTGGCATCACCAGTTCTTTAAAGGATATGAAATAACTCCTCACATCCAAACTTTGAAATACATAAATCAAATAGACATTTAGGTAAGAAAAGTCACTTAGATATCCCATTGCAGCAACATAGAGACCCCCTCAAACACATTATTTGCTCTGCCACATTGGTCAGAGGGCCTCAGGGTAATGAAAGCATGGGCAGCATAAGCATGGGTCTTATTCTGATCTCTCCAACTACAGGGCATCAGGACAGTGATTCTGTTTTCTAGCATGTAATGTGGAACAGCCATGCTGAAGTATGAAACAGGTGAGATAATGCACATATGCACTATTATGATTTATTGCCATACAATGACCGAAGTCAGTAGAAAATGTAAGAAGTCAGCTGTACCCAGAGCCTGATCCACATGATTCAATGAACTTGGACAGTTTCCACCAAAATACACTAATTTAATTCTTTTATTTCTGTAGACAAACCCACATCTTTGACTCTTTCTAGCTAGTGGTCTTCCAAGGCAGAGCCAGCAGATTCTAGAAGTGTAGAAGGAAATTTTTAACACTTTATTATTTTTTACCTCATTGTTCTAAATTGTTTTTTTTACAGACTTCTAGAATGCACATCAATGCATTATTGTAGTAAATGCATATTAATTAGAATGTGTGTTCTCTCCTTTTACTAACTGGTGATAGAGATGTGTGATCAAGGGCTTGAAACCACTGCTTTAATGCATCAGTGAGTATAGCAGCAGATCTTAGATTTTTAGAGTGTAACTTATTTTTAGTGTGAAAATATTATTATAAGCTTTTGCATTTCTTATTGATTGAAAAATTATCATGAACAAAAAAAATTTAAGCATTGAATAGTGCTTCACTATAGCAATGTAATTTATAACAGTGACAAGTACATTTCAAAATAATACTGTATTATGTTAATTTTATGTATTGTTTTTAAGAATATATATTATTTTAAAATAACAGAACATGTCTATGTATGAAAAATATGTGTTGTATATATTTTCGCATCCATTTCAATTACCCCCGAAACTCCCCAGCAGCTATATAGAAACAGATGGGATGTAGTAATCTAGTGATTTTGATTTTAGTGTGCCTTATAAGAACTTAGGTTCCCATAAAAAATATAGCTGGCAACTTTATTTGCCTAAAAAAGAAATAGGTTAACTCTAAAATTGTAGAAGTAGAAAAACTGAGTTCCATTAGAGAACAAATATACTTCTCAGAAAGTTCATTTTGATAATCCACATATGAGCCAGGGTTGTCTCTGACTTTAAGAAGTGAACAGCATGTTGTGATCAGCTCAAAAAGAGGACAATAGAATCTATTGAGGTATCTAGAGGTAAGAAAAGTATGTCTACCATACATTGAAATATTACATACATTAGCTTTGTGCTTCTTTTCTTTTACAAATAATAGCTCCAATGTCTATTATTTTATCTTTAAATTGAATACATGTGACATGTGTAATTAGGGTCATGTTCTTCTCTTTATTAAGTGATACTGAAGAAACTCTGCCTTCACTAGAGTTCTCTCTAGGCAGCGATTAAGTAGAATGAAGTTAACAGCAAAAGGTTGTCATTTCATTTTCTTAGTCATGGTGAAGAATGGGAATGACCACAATAATGAATCATTAGTTCTTTCTGGTGGTTACATTTTCAAAGTGATCACCTTGTATCGTTCACCAGTAATACATAAGAGATAGAAATGTTTATGCTTTCATCTTCTCATCATCTTAGTGTTTCCTGAAAGTAATGAATTAAATTTTTTGTGCCACAGTATACATTAAAGCTTTGGAGCCTTCTCCATGGTCAAAATAGATCACTTATCTTCTTTGCCACCTTCTTCAGAATTTAATTTAAAATGCTGTGAAAGGCTAATGTTTACCGTAAATGAGTCACTGTTTGTTAAAATCATTTTAGCAAATGAACTTACAGTCCAGAAATACAACCCCAACAAATATATATATTCGTTGTAGTTGTTTCATCTCCTCTGGCTCTGTTAAGTGCCTTTGTGTCTCTTGTGCCTGAAATGAGGGCACTGAGTGGTAACACTCAGTTGTTTCCACTGTATAACATTCAAAGTTCTATTTCTTCTGCCTGGAAATCCACTTTACCACTGTTCAACCCCATCTAAAATCTACTCACATTCAAAGCTTCTACTTAATGCATTTTTGAGATGTTTTCAAAATCTCATTTTATTTTGTATCTCTTTTTGTAAGTCATTACACATTTTATTATTCCTTCATATTTCAATTTCTTAGGATTTTCCTACATAGAGCAATTTGCAATATTATGGATAATTGTATTATTATTTGTTTCATGTAACATGTGAAGATAGGATTTACTTCTATTATATCTCTATCTATATCTCAAAATGTTATGTGGCTCATAAGAAGAAGTAAAGATGGTTGTTAAATGAATAATTTTTCTATAATCTTAATTCACATCAGAATTGCAGAAGAATAGTCTTACAAGGTAGCAGCAGAGTGAAGATGCTGGTTCATCTCATTCATATATTTGTAACTAAATTAAAACAGAACAAAGTTAGCAACCACTAACAACTAGAATATACATCAGGAACATTAGCTTAGGGAAGCAGAGTGATGTTTACCAGAGTTGATCTGGATCCCAAACTGGTGGGAAAACCAGGTTAGATCAACTTTTTGCAGCAAGAAGCTATGATATTTAAATACAACCCCAGGGGCTATACCCAAGACAATAAATAAACAATTAATTAACCAAAGTTTAATCATCTACTAACAATAGGAGCAAACAACCCAAGATAAGTCTCTTGACAGGCAAAAAAGAGAGCCATGACACTGTCTCAACTATAATCTGTGTCCAGTGCAGCACAAAAATAGCTTAATAGGTAGAAGCTGAGATGAGACTACAAAAGACACTTAAGACTGAAGAGCTGGCATGGAAGAAAGGATCACCGTGTATCCCTACAACAGCTCCTACTCCCACAAACACCCTGATGCTTCCTGAATATTTCCCTCGAGTGTACTACTGCCCTTTACACCTTGCTGGTACCAGTTGTTTGATTACTTCAGTGGGTACTATCTCTATTACAACCTATCTCTATTACAACCAAAGTGAAGAAAAAGAACAAATCACAAATACTGGAGAAAAGAAAATCTTGATCTAGCAAAATTGTAGAAGAAGCCCAAAGACGTGGTCAAAGTAACAGTTATAACAATGCCCACTGAACTAAAAAAAAAAAAAAAAAAAAAAAAAAAAAAAAAAAAAAAAAAAAAAAAAAAAAAAAAAAAAAAAAAAAAAAAAAAAAAAAAAAAAAAAAAAAAAAAAAAAAAAAAAAAAAAAAGGAGGATATAGAACAGAAATAGAATCAAGTCTGAGAAAATGTGAGACAGTTACAACTTGAATTTTTTTTTTTCTTTGAGACTAGATCTCGCTATTTTTGCCCGTGGAACTGCAGGCTCTCGTTGTCCGGGGTACCACAGACTCAAGCAATCCCCAGCCTCAACTTCCCAGGTAGCTGGGATGACAGGCATGCGCCACCACACCCAGCTATTTTTTGGAACTTGGTCTCGATACGGGCCCCAGGCAGAACTCGAACTGCGATCCCTAGCCCCTGCCGCTTCATAGGCTGAAGCTTACAGGCACGAGCCACCGTGCCTGGCTTAATAAGTTCAAACGCCCAATGTTGGAGACCACACTGAAACAACAATGGGGGGGGGGGGAATTTAAAAAAACAATGTAGTATTAGAATTCTTTGGGCTAGCCTAAAGAGAGGAGAAGAGAAAGGGAAATGTAGAGAAAAATTATTTATAGAAATGACTACTGAGAACCATAATAACCTCAGATATAAACCATACATTGTGACCCAAGAGGCTCAAAGAATCCTTAACAAAATAATACCAGGCAAATACACATACACGAAAGCATGGTATAGGAAAACTGTTGAGACACAGACAGAATAGCAAATATGTTCAGAGA
This sequence comes from Uropsilus gracilis, assembly GCA_004024945.1. Classification (NCBI taxonomy): domain Eukaryota; kingdom Metazoa; phylum Chordata; class Mammalia; order Eulipotyphla; family Talpidae; genus Uropsilus; species Uropsilus gracilis. The sequence continues at coordinate 13,753 of PVHY01010881.1, forward strand.
AACAACAATTAGCTGACTTTTCAGGGAAACTTTACAGGAAAGCAGGGAACAGCAGAAAATAGCTAAAGTACTTCTGAAAAACAATTCCCCAGCCCAGAATCCTTTATCCTAGAAGATTAATTTTCAAGGTAAAAGGAAAGGTAAGGAATTACACTGAAAAACAAAAACTAAATGAGTTTACCAATTCCAATACCAATTACATGTCTCACATGAAAGAAATCTTAAAGAGGCTATTATAAAGCAAAACAATGACAACAGTGTAGTGGTAACAGACACCTAAATTATCATATACTCACCTCAGCAGAACCACATAAAATCAATAGAATTAATACAGAGGACAGTAGTAATAGAGTAAAATTGTAATAGATTAAGAAATTGCTTACTATAAATTTAGTATTCATTGTCATTCTCAAAGAGAAACTTAAAAACTCTCAAGTTCTTCACTATATTACACTGTTGATTTTTTTTTCAAAACCAAAGAGCAAGTGATGGCTTAGTTTACTAAATAACTTCTTCTAGAATTGATACCTCTTAAAATTATCACTAAAAGATTAAGACACATTAAAGGCAGTTGAAAATCATATCCTTGTTTTTGGAAAGAAAACATTTTAATGTTAGGTATCTCAACATGGGAATTAAAACAAGATGAAATTCATGGCTCAAGTCATCATAGTATACAAATAATCTTTTTCTCATGATTGGATTCTAATAAGAAAGATTGAGATTCCAAAAGTTGTTTTCAATATTTGAAAAAAATCAAAGAAGCATCATACATTTATCTTCAGTAAGACCACACAGGATAGTGAAATATCATATTCCTTTGATTCTAATTGGAATTAGGTTATTCAAAAATGATTATTCATGCTGATCAGTTGCTTTTACTAAGAGCAAGTGTTATATTAAATCAATTTTAAACATCTATCATTACTTTATAAATGCAATTTGTTTGATAGACGATATCAAACAAATACATAAGGGCTAGTAAGAAAATAAAAAGGGATCCCTGGTGCCAAAGAGTTTAGCAATCTTATAACAGTCTCAAGGAGAAGGATGGACATCTAACTTTGCCAAATAACATGACAATTTTCTTGTTGGAGAACAGTCTAAATTAGGAAATAAATGATTAAAATCAGCACTTACAGTTGGCCTATTAAAAAGCCTTAATTACTAGCAGTTCCTGGGGAGGTCCTAAGGGTATGACATATGTTCCATAGAAATATAAATTAAGAACTTCCAGGCAGCCTAGGAAATTAATTATTTTCCTTAATTCCCAGCAAATGATCTTCCTCTCTGCTTCACAGAAAAATTAGGCATCGTTAAATAAGAATCTCCTTAGCTTCCCTTGACAATATTTGCAAACTAGTCTGCACAGATTTGGAGGGAAGAGGTTGCCCCTACAGTGTCTAACACTCATCCTCCCTCCATGCCCTGGACCTCACCCTTCACACACAGCCATTTGAGGATGATCCTATTGAAGGACTACCCTTCTGCTTTCTTTACCTTCAACCCTCAGGCATTGTCAGCTGACTGGCTTTCTCCAGCAGGATCAAATCTCAGAAAATAAATAAAAAAGAGTTGGACCACATTGCTCTTTCTAGCTTTTCTCCTACAAAAAGAGTGATCTATGCTTTTGTCATCACTTTGAGACTATTTGCTACAGCTACAGTCTCAACTCAACACTTGTTATTCCACAAAAATAATGCTTGCCAAAGTCATTGGCAATGTTCTTATTAGAAATTCAGTGCATATTTCTCAGTTCTTATCTTACTTCACCTTGAGGAAATCTCTGAAGATATTAACAAGCTTTTCTTCTTTCATTAATTCACTGAGTATATCTTGATCACATAAGCATCTTCACTTGCCTTTTCTTGCTTTCTTCTTAATTCATGAGTTGAAGAAGCAGACATACCAAGAGTCCAATTTGTCTGTGCTCTTCAAACTAAGGGGAGGAGGTCATCTATTCAGAAAAGGAGTGAAGAGGTTGCACAGAAGATTGAGAGAGGGGGAAAATATGACATCTGTTGAGCAAATTCAAGGCAGACTGAGGTTATTGAGATTTCTATTGGAGCTAAGAGACAAATGTAGAGTAAAGTGGACATAATGATTTCATTCTCATTAAATAGTTAGGGATGAAAAACACATATTTCACTCTGAACATTTACCTACCAAAAAATATTTGCATTCGAAAAAGACATTTTTTCCATGGAAATATTTACTCATCTAAAAAAAAGTATGTTAAGAGAATCCTAATAATGTAAGCCAGAAGTCACCAAGAGTAATGATAAAAAAATAAAAAATGAATGGTGATTTCTGACAGTTTGCCAGGTTAACTAATTAGCCAACAGTATTCCTTTTAAAGATCTAAAGGTTGCCAATATGGAAAAAACTGAAAACGATGATGAAAACATGTTTTCTGTTAAATAGGTTATGGAAGGAATCCAAAAATATTGAAATAGTAAACATTTCAAAGAGAAAAAGTGGAGAGAATCCAACTTCCCATTAATCCACAAGAATAAGTTCAGTAAGAACTGTCTGAGGTTTTACCCTGTTATGTCCTAAAATAAGACACTAGGATATAATGAAATGTTCTTATTAATTTAGGGGCAAAATTTCTTTATTCACCTAGTGTTAAGTTACTGAAGCTAAATCACATGCAGCTAAATTTCAGGACCAATTTCAGCCTGCCTTGTCTTTTGGCTATTTTTTTGGTAATGGTCCATTATCTCAGAATGACTTTTATATGTTTTATTTAAATGGTTACTGAAGTATCTTCATTATATCTAAGATTTTAACTTCATTATATCTAAGAAATCTTCATAATATCTAAGATTATATCTAGCAAAACCTAAATATTAAGTACTTGACCTTTTACAGAAAAAGTCTACCAGCTTCTCTGTTAAGTGATTATGAGACTAGCAAACAAATAAAAGAGGCAAACCTGGAGGGGAATATATATTCCCAGATATAACTGGAATATGTTTCTGATGCAGTTTATAATATTAATGCATTTGCACTGGTTTTCACATAGCAGTATATGGGTTTGAGCTACATTTTGTCACTTAACTCCAGAATGACATTAGAAAAAAGTTAATAAAATAAATGTTACTGAGGAAAAACAATTAAAAAGACAGTCCCATTAATTACAAAGACTTTAAGTTGCATATCTGTATGAATGACTGTGTTAGTCAAGGATGCAGTTTCTGCAACTAAGTTAACCATTTGTTGAAGACCCTAAAGGTGAGTGTGATCACTAGTCTCCTTGGAGGTAGAGCCTCTCAGAATCAGAATCATTTTGGAATCAGCTATCCTAATGCACAAGCCAGTCCGAAGTCTGCAAAAGCAGAGAGGCATGGTGCCATCTTGAGGTCATCTTAGAAGTTAAAAAGGGGGAGCTACAAGTTGGAAAGGAGCTGAACTTCCACTAAGAATCTTGAAGCAAATGGAATTTGAAGCTCTCAGAGTCATGGTTTTATTTTCTCTTCTGCATGGGACTTGACCACGCATTTAACGATTCCCATTGAATGGTTCCCACTGAATGACACAACAGCATTCAAGAATGGATGTGGAGTCTTTCCTTCTTCTAACAACAGAGTTCTGTGAAACAGAGTTCTGCTAACAATAGTACAGGACTAAATCTCACTTTCTTTTATTTATGACCTTAATAATCTCATGAGTTATTCTTTTCCCTACATAAACAGGTAAGCTTAAACCTGGGACTATTAACTTGACTAACACATATGGTCTATTTCACTCCAATCAAGAGTTCTTCACCACTATTATTAGGGCTTACCTTCTTGTGTAGGGTTAAAAACCAACTGAGTTAACCAGCTAGTTCTTGCTCTGAAATGTCCAGAGGCCTTCTGAAAGATCTTTATATGAACTAAACAAATCCTTATTTTCAAAAACCCTTTTTGACATTCAAAATTGCATGATAAAATTTTTTATTCTTCATAGGTTCAGTAATATTTTAACTTTAATTTTAACATCTTTATTGTTAGACAATCTATCTAAAAGAAATGACATATAAAGTATAAAATTTGACCCATGTATATACCCATGTAACCACCACCAGTCAAAATAATAAACCTATCCTCACTCCCAAAAGCTTGGGATTTCCTTTGCCACATTTTTTGTCCTTTCCCTCTCTTACCAGGCCCACCCTCTCTGGCCCCCACCCCCTAATCCTTACTCTATCTCCAAGTCTGTTGTCTGTCTCTATGGATGAATTTGAATTCACTAGAATTTTATATAAATGAGATTATATCTCTGTGTTTGTGTTCTGACTTCTTCCATGTAGCATGACTATTTTGGGATTCATTCCTATGCTAACGTGTTTGAAAAGTATATTCATTTTATTGCTGAATCCATTATATGGAGATGCCATAGTGTTTATTTACTCACTTTTTGATATATATTTGGATTGGTTTTCCTATATAAATTTATATATATTTCCATTTTGTTGGACAAATATGTCAGTAAGAAAAGGTTGAACCAGGTAGTGATTGTGATTTTAACTTTTTATAAAATTGTCAAGAACTTTTTCAAAGTCATTGTACCATTTTGTATTCCCTCCAACAAGTGACAGAGTTCTAGTTCCTCCACATCTAGCCACCACTTGCTATGTTAGTTTTTCTAAATTTGCCGATGCTAGTATGTGTATAATGGTATTTCACTGTGGCTTTCACTGTGTTCCCCTAATGTCAAATGATGGTGAGTCTTTTCTCATGTGCCTATTTGCCAGCAACATACCCTTTTTTTAAAGTTATATTCAAAAAGGCAAGTTTATTACATGAAAATAGAAAAGGACATTCACACAGACATAAGTGGACAGAAAGAGCTGTGTGCAGAAGGAATGGGTTTGCTAAACCCACACCTACACAGATGGAGGAGGGCTGTCTTACAAGGAGAGCTGCCAATATATCTTCTGGCTGAAAGTTCCAATCAGATCATGTGTTCCCTTCTTATTAGATTGTTTACTTTCTTATTACTGAGGTTTCCTAATCTATTGTGGATTAAATTCTTTATCAGCTACACGATGTGTAAAAAGTTTCTACCAACAAAAAGCTTGTCTTTTTATTCTCTTAAAAGAGCCAGAGAAGCACAGCTTTTAATTTTGATGAATTTCTTGTTCTTTATAGATGTTTTGTTCTTTGTGGATTATGTGTTTGTGTTAAGAGAATAGTTAAAACTTATGGAGAAAACCACACAGAATATTAATAGGTGCCAAGAGGTTTCTGCTATGTTTATTTACTTTATCCTGGGATTCATTACTTATGCCTTAGCAATGATGAGAAAGTCTCTGACAGTACGTCCAATTACATATTCCATTCCCAGATCACTTTCCTTATGCTTGGAAATGAATAAGTTCCCAGGATTTTATTCATTTTAGAAAATAATTGGGTCAGGAAAGAAGGGAACATGAGTATTAGATGAAGTTCAGGGACCATGTTGAGGGGTTATTGGCACTCAGTGGTGAGTGTGGTATGGTAATATTTACTTCAAGAGGTATGAACCTGTGCTGCTAAAACAAAAACAATGTTTATAGCAATGTTTCCTCAATTAAAACTAAAATGCATTCCTCCCAATCAGTCTAAGTCATCCAAAGAAGACAGAGAGAATAGACAACAAGTAGGAAATTTTTTAATTAAAATAATTACTTAAAAATATTTTTTTATTTAAACAATAAAGGAAACTTTAAAAAATACATTAAAATTAAAGAAAAAAGAATCAAATAAACAACTTTCTGACCGAGAGCAAAGAAGATGCATAGCAGCATCCTCCCATGACAGGAGCCTGGAGACTGGAGTACGGCATCCATCCCATGAGGCCAAGCTTGGAGGGGATGGAGCCTAGATCAGACAGAAGCCTCTTATTTGTGGCACAGTGGGACAGAGCAAGCTAGAACCTGTGTGGGCTGGTTGTTCACTTGAGACCACCAGCTTCAGGGGTTAGACTATCTGTGACCTCTTTTGGAATTATTCTTAGATGGGCCCTGAAAGCCTGCCCAACAGCCCTCCTAACCCAGCTGTGAGGACAGTCTCTACAGATAGTCTAGAGAGTGTGAGAGTAGACCCCTTAGACTTGGGCAGGGGAAGGTTAACCTTGTCCTTGAGTGAAATGGAACATATAAGGTGCTATCTCAACAGCTCCTAATAAACCTAATAAGCTCCTAATAAGCTTTCTCAATAGCTCCTAATAAGGGATGAAAATCCATCCTCCTCTCCCTTCATCTGTGAGTGCTGTGACTAGTAGCAATTGCTGATTTTTTATTGCTATGCTCTATGCTCTACATTTAACTTCATGCAGCCATTTGAGCTAGGTGTATTCTTTTGCTTGTTTCATATCAGGAAACAGATATATAAAAGACACATACTACAAGAATTATATCAACAATGAACACAGAAGGGGATTTCTGACATGAGTGTCTTTCTGGCTGAACTCTTAACATCTACAGCGTAAACATTTAAGTTCTTACTGCTGTGGCACTGCAGAGACAAGCAAAGGAAGAGGCACATTTAAAACAGAAAAAAAAAAAAAGAAAGAGGGTAGGAATAGTTACCATGTGGTAGGATTCAGAATGATTCATTACCCCCTACAAGTTGTCTACTAAAACACAATTTTATTATCATCTTGATGCTATTTCTTTTCATGTTGATGTATGACCAGGCGTCCCAAGCTTCATTTTAATGTGGTAACAGGGATGGGCTTTGTTTGTGCCTTTTCTTGCTCATCTTCTCCCTGGTCCTATTAGAGCAGATTCATGTGGCATCATTCCTTCTTCTCATTATAACCTTTATCACAATAATATGGTACAGTATTGGAATTTTAATGGCCCATATATTCTGTGAAACATGATGGTAATAAACTGTAATGCTTTGACCTCAGCTTTTTAATATTTGATGCATAGTCCATGCCCTATTCACCTAGCTCCTGCCTTTCCTCGTCTACTTGAATGGAGATGAGGTAGAATGGACAGTCACCTAAAGCAGGAAACATTTGCCAAGTGGAATACACCCATTTAGAAGTCTATTAAAAGTGCCATTCATGTTCTATTTTGAAGATAACAAATCACCATTTCTTCTCATGTCAGGGAACACAAGAAGATTGCAAACCAGAAAAAAATGAATTAGTCTATTACAAGGATTACAAGAACAGAAAATGACATAACTATCATAGATTCTTTTCTTCTATACCCTTTTATTGAAGAAACATTACAACATTATGTAAGTTTCAATTGTGTGTCATTATAAATCAATGCTTGTATACTACATTACGTTCAACACTAAAAGTTCAATTCTTCCCTTCACCACACAATTTATCCCTGAGACAATGGCAAAACTGAGAGCCAGAGACACTATAAATGCAACTCCTTCCTAAAGGAGTTGGACAAAGTGGAAAAAAAAACTTAGAAGGTAAAATGAGAACAAACTCAGCATAAGAGAAGATGCTTATTATCTATCTAGAACATACAATGATTCAGGTATCAGTTAGTCATAGGAGTCTTTGTGCAGCTGGCCAAGAAATTAAGTGACTGGAAAGAACTGGCGAATTTATATATGTCACACTTTGATCTCTCTATCACACAGCTCTTTGTCACATGGTCCAAAAAGCAAAACCAGAAAAAAAGGTAAAATCACAATTACTCTTTCTACAACTTTCCATAATAAAAGAAGTACCATGTTCTTTTGATTCCAATGATGTGTCTGTCACTTTTCTACATAATGGTGATATCAAAATGAGAAAACTTGACCCCAAAGGGTGTTGAAGTTTAAGGAAAGTCTTCAGGAAAGCGGAGGCAACTGGAAGAGGAAAGATGAGTTTCTTTAGGGTATTGACCATGCTTTATTCTTTGATGCTGCTTTATAAGTTCAGAAACTCAATTTTTATCTCTCTAGAGTTTAGCTGGCTCGAGTTCACTGGATTATGCTGGATACTTCATGTTGCAGTATAAGCACAATGCTAATTTATTAATTTATAAAGAGAAATGTTGCTACATACTGACTCCAAAGTTTATTTAATGAGATAGTCTGATGATGTAAGGAAATTCCCCAGAGTAAGAAAATTCCTTCCAGTGAGTAAACAGGCCACATCCATGGAGGACACAACCCCAGTCTTTGTCTAATAGAATTATTAGTCATTCTTCTTCAATCTGTGCTGTATCATTAACCACTTTGCTTCTCTTAAAATAAAATAAATCCTCTTTACATCTGTAGCTGGCATGTATACTGGGTAAATACCCCTCCCTCCCTCCCTCTTTTCTCTTTTGTTTTGAATTTAGGCCAAAGACATATTTTGTATTTTTTTTAAAAATTAAAAAAATACAAATTAAAAAATTTGTATTTTTTTAAAAAATACAAAATACAAAATTTTTTAAAAAATTAGCGTTTACTCCACAGTTCATGGTGTCACAGAATATTTTTCCCAAAAAAGTGTCATTAAAAAGATCCATTGGATAGTGCCACACACTGAAAACTTCCATCCCATAAGTCCATACTTACACTTGTTTGCTTACTAGTTCCCAAACTTTCTATGAAAGGAAATCTTTCATCTTATAAAATTCAGCCACATCTTACAGGAAACACTAATTATATAGTGTTATAAGTTATAGCTTTCTACAATCACTTAACTCCCAATCAGTGTTCTAGAAATGATATTTTGGAACTTTGGTGTGTTTGTTGGAAAAATAGATCATTATGAGATAATTTAAGAAACAGCAGTCTTAATAAACCCTTCATCTTTCTCTCACACTCCCAATACACATTTCAGCTGCAAAATGTTACTAATCATCTCATTCATTTCTCTTTCAGTTTTCCCTTGAGTTTGGTTTTCTTTCTTCATCCTGCAGCCCACTCCTGTGTTTTAGGCTTGATGACTCAGTTCTTCTTCTATGATTGAAAGGTTTGTGTACTCACCGAATTCACATGTTGGAGTCCTAATCCCTAATATGGTGGTATCAGCAGGCATTTGAGAGGTAATTGAGACATCAGGTCTGGAGACCTCATGACTGTGATTAGCGCCTTTCAAAGAAGAGATACTGGACAGGTATTCTCTCTTTTGGTCAACTGAGGATATGGAAAGAAAGCAGCTGTCTACAAAACAGCAAAGGACCCACACTAAGAACCCACTCAGTCTGGCACTGTAGTCTCAGACTTCAAATCTCCCTAACTGTGAGAAATCAATTGACCATAAGTCACCCAACCTATGATATTATGTTATAGCAAATTGTCTAGACAAAGATGATCTTTTAAATTATTAAGGCATTTAAATATTTGGGACATTACTAACAAAGAATTTCAAAAGTAATATATAATTATTTTAGATAGTTTGAAAAATAAACAGAAAAAATTACAATGACTTATTAATTGTATCATGTATTGGATAACCATGATTAATTGTTTTCTCTTGTGAATTGTTAGTTTGTGCCTTTGACCACAATTAGAATGCTAGTGCTTTTCTTAATTGATTTACACATTACATATATTGACCCATGTATTTAATTTGTTACAAATAACACTTCACTTTTACTTCTCTAGCTTTCTTCCTCTTTAGAAATTACTTTTTTCATTAGTACACTGGATTTGATGTTTGCCATTCCAGTGGTATTTGAAACTCTTAAATCACACATCAGTAAATAATGTATTATTTTTCATGGTTATAATTTCATAATTATGGTATTATAATATGTATACCTATCTATGCAACTTGCTTTCTTCCCACAAAAAAATTTCAAAAATTATTTTTAAAAAAATCTCCTAACTAGGATATTGGAGAACATCCCCATTTGTTACCTCTATAATTGTATCCAAATTTCATGTTGTCTTGAAGTTTTAAAACTTGTAATATTTGTCATATTGATATCTTGTTGTATCCTAATTTGCATACTGATATGATATTTTGTCATATCCTAATTTTCTTTTATTTATTTGTTCTAAGACTGAAATAAATTATATAGTTTGAAATTTGAAAAAAAGAATTTACTTTTTTTGTATTTAATTCTTTCATAGTAGAAGCATATGCAAATGTGACCATTTCCATTCCTTAAGAATAAACCTTTAGTGGCTCCCAAGTGCCTCAGCATGGCTTTGTCTTCCTTTCCAATAATCCTATTGCCCTCCTCTCTATATTTTTGATACTCTAGTCCTCCCTAACTACATGTAATTCATGTAAAAGACCTGTCTCTATTCAGAGTACGTCTCCTTTACCAAAATATGTGTACTATGTTTCCTCTTCCCACCCAACTAAGAAACTCTCACTGATCATTTAAGATTCAGCCAACAATATTTTCACCCTTGTCCTCTAGCTTCTGTTGTCATAAAAGTTATGGCTCTGTGTTGCAACCAATGCTTATTTCTTTCCATTTTCCACCAGTCTAAGAAAACAGGGATTTTCTTATGCATTTTTTCAGCATTCTGTACTGCACCTGTTAAACAGTACACTTCAATAAGCAATTGCCAAATGAATGAATGAATAGGTGTCAAGAAGAAAGTGTTACTAACTCTAGTAATAAAGGAAAGTTTTATAAGTAAGGTGATATTTACAGAAGGCATTGAAGCATAAGTAGAGATTTGTTAAAAATAAGAAAGATAAGAAGAAAGCATTTCAGATACATACTTAAGAATATAAATCTACTTACTTTTTCACAGACTTGGAAGCAATACAAAAGATCCTCTGAGGATAAATATTTGTAATACACACATTTGGGACCATGGAGCTATTCTATGATGTGTATAAATTTTATAAGAGTCAGAAAATTCAAAAAATGCCTCTCCCCACCACATACACAAATGAAAACATATCATATGGTATTAGAGGGCCTAAAGAAATTCATTGAAGGGAATTCTAAAAGAATGAAAGTCTTGACAGCCTGACTTTGTGGTCTGTTCAAGATTCTTTCTTATCCCCTTAAATAGCCTCATGTAGCCTTTCAAGAAATCAGTTTATTATTAACATCAAAGGAAATTTTCCTTGAAGTGAGCTGAGATGAATCAAGCAGGATTGGAAACTGCTCCAAGATAAATATTTTACTATGATATGAAAATAGTTGGGATATTTGGAGTAGGATAAAATGAAATTAATGGACTGTTGCTGAACTAAAGGAAAGTCAGTGAAGATATTAGAGGAAATGTCCTCAAGGATTTGAATCTAAATGTGATGTATAAATGACTTGCGCATGCTCAGCGAGCTGTTGTGCATTACCAGGGCACCAGACTGAATAATTTAAAGCACTCATTACATATATATGTGCATGAGCAGTCACTGACTGACAGAAAATAAGCACATTTGTCAGATCTCTGTTTGATTTAGTCACCATGATCTGGAATGATTGTATGCATCACACATGACTAACCATCCTCTCTCATCTTGTCCTGAATTCCCAAGCTTTCTGTTGTCATGATTTCAGACCCATCACCTTTATTATCCCAAAACCATCAAGACTCTGTACTGGAAGTTGTGGTACATCGCTCACATCCTTACAACTGATGTCCTTCTGGGATTCATTCACCCAACTTTCAATGTTGGCTTCTGAGGACTCCTGCTCATCCCTCTGCTCATGCCTTCTGGGCAACCAACCCAAGGCTATGCCCTCTGTTTGTCTTCATACTAGTGTCAAAGGCTTAGTTTCCTATTCTGAATTTGGTGTAATTATTTATGACAATCCTAGCAGTAGAATACCCCCAAGGTATTTTTTGAGGTCCAATTTGAATGTACATCAGTTTGATTTCTATTTTGACTCAATTTTGATTCTCACATTATCTTACAAGTATTAGCTCTGAGTTTACCCCCCAGTTCATGTCCTAAACACAAATTTTCTTCACAGATAAAGCTTTATACTTGTGACAAAGGGTGGTGGAGGAGTCCTAAAAGGCAGTATTTAAAGTGAGCTTTTGGAACTGCATCACCTCCCATCCCAATCACAATGGAGGCCCTTAGTTCATGATCAGGGAGGCCTCATAGCCCATGTCATAAAGTGTGCCATAGCTCAAAGATTTATTAAGGCTTTAACCAGTGGAGAACTCGAAAGGATACCAGTGGAGAAGGTGTCAGATGGCACAATACTTAACTATTTGAAAGAAATGAGAGAAGTAGTAATTATAAAAACTACAAAACCAAATGGTTTTACAAAGGATGGCAGGATGTTGAGTTGTCATTTATGCTCTGCAGAAAAACAATGAGAGGTTAATTATGAACGAGCATGGGGTACCTGTTGTTATGTAATAAACCAACTTAAAACTTAATGACAATAGCTATTTTGTCTACAAATCTGTAATTGAGCAAAGTCCAGCAAAGATAGTTCATCTCTCTTCCCAGCAGCAAATAAAGATACTGAAATGCTAAAGGCTGGAATCATCATTGCAGTAGATTCTAACTGGATGTGTCCCTTTTTCTCTGAAGTGGTTTGACTCTCTCACAGCGTGGAAGTACCAAGTGGGGACAGAGTGTTCGGTCAAAGTAAAGCAGTTTTGTTTTTATTGCTTGATCTTAGAGGTCATGAAGAATTAATTCTGGTCTTTTCTATTTATTAGAATAAAATCACAAAGACTAACTGGTGTGTCAAAATTTGTTGATGATATGTTTAAAACCACCAGAAAGTATAATCAGTAATATAAGATGAATAGTAAAGTCAGAGGTCTTCATTTATTGCATATAAAAAGATTCAAGTCTTCTACAACTAGAGGGATAAAAGAAAAAAGGAAAGAGAAAGAAAAGTGGGGGAGGGAGTTGAGGATCAGTCTTAGGACTCCACAGATTATTAAATTCTTAACCCTAGAGGTCAAAAATCATGAAACCCAGGCCATTCTGAACCCCCTGGGCCCGCAAAAGTGGCCTCTTCTTCCATTAGTAGCAAACACTGTTCCTCACCTTTTGAAGACAATGTAGAGGTAACTGCTTTCTAGCACAAACCCAGTTAGGTAAGTGTTTTCCCTCACAAGAAGGAAAAGAATCTATCATATCAAGAAGTTTTTGGACTAATAAGTACAAAACACAGGCTGTTAGAGAGCATACAGGACTGGATCCAGACAGTAATGGACTAAAGCAGAACAGCAAGTGGAATAAGAAAGAGTTTATCAAGGTGAGCGCACTCTCCTGGGACATAGTACATAACACTCATGAGACAAGTTTAATGTGCTGGTAGGATGGCAATTGAAAACCTAGGAAAAATAATGACCTATACTAATTAAAGTAGAAAAACCAAAACAGTTATTACTAACAGTGGTAGGATCAAAAAGCTTGGAGAAGAGGGCATTCTAGAGAAGCTATATCCTATAAAAGTGGGAAACTGATAAATTGATTGTGTATAGTGGGAGAGCCTAGCTTCCATGAGAAGTTCAGCAGTATCTGTCTTCTGTAGGTCAGGCTAAAGGTAGAAGATGCCTTTGTTATAAAATTGTGTCCCTGAAAGCAATGAGGATGATAAAATACTGAAATGCTGGGGACCAATTGGTGGTGTTTAACAACCAAAAGTAAGTGAATAAAATTGTCATAATAACTGCAAAGTTCAAGTGGAAACTGAAGGAAACTGACAGACAGAGTGCTATGGAGGTGGCTAAGAGTACATGAAACTCCCAAGGTCAGGATACATGGACAACAAGCAAGTGACCTGAGCAAGCTATAAAACCGAAAGACTTCAAGGAAAAGATCAGGCAGCTGAGGTCACTGCCTCAATAAAAAATTATGCCCAGTGTGTGGCACTGAGCCAGAGCATGGAGGTGAGGTGTCTGATCTCATGTCACTCACTAGTATCGCCAACTCTCTTTCAGCTCATGTCAATTGTTGAGTATATTGAATATATGAATTCCTAATAGAGGAAACAAGAAAGCTAAGTTTGGTTTAAGAATGGGTTGTCTTGGGATGTAAGTACAAGCTCAAAATAAAATTTTTATTTTGATTACATATATCTCTACTTTTGATTACATGTCTACTCCCAGGTAGCACTGAGACATACAAATGAAGGGACATTCACTCAGCTACTGTTAGTTTATATGGATGCATCCCTAGTCACCTACTTTATGAGAAAAAGAAGTTGTTTGCTGTAAACATAAAGAATACATATATAGAGTGGTGAGTGCCTTGTTTTTTTGCTCAGAATTCTAGAAGGAGAGAGACAAATAAAAAGAGTTCTGAGAAGGGGCATGAGAATGCAGGTTGGAATAGGCACAAAACATTAAGTACTATAGATTCCAAGTTAATATCCATCTGACAGCAATCTACAATCTAGTAGAGAGAATAGTTCAGTGGGTTGGTGTCAGCCAGTCTCTGTCATTAGCCATCAAGTTAAGGGCACAACACAGCTATGACATCAGAGAAGAAGGCTATATATGATTGAACTAGGAAGAGCTCCCACAGATAAAGTTGATCTGTTTCTACACTCTGAATGTCAAAACTCTCAGAAGCATAGACTGGCACTGAACCCAATTTCATATTCCTGGTAGAAATAATCCTTGGTTAGATCTATCTGTAGAAATAATGAATCAGTCACTGGCAACTGTCTTCATTGGATCTCTGGAACTGTGAGAATTGTAAATGTTTGTCTGTCCAATGTTGGTGTGGAGATCATTCATTCTAGCAACATATGTATTCACCTGATACCTAACTTGGATGTGTATTTTTCCCCATACTTAGTACTATTGGAATAATCATTGGGGGGGGCTAGCTTGCTCATTTTTTGTTCACCATTATTGTTCGCTTCTAATTCCACAATTTGGTTAGACAAGAATAGTTTTAAATAGCAATTATTTTTCCCTTTTCTTCTCCTTTTATTGCGCCTATATGAGACGATGGGTGCTTACTAAAATTATTGCTGTAACTATTTCACAATGTGTAAGCCAAATCATCGTGCAGCACACTTTAAATTAATGTCAATTCTATTTCAATAATTGGAAAAATAATGGAAAGTTTCAAACATAAACATTTTATTGCAACCAAATAAATGATTTTGTAATAATTAGAGCTATCAAGAGGGCTGCCTTGAGACAGTAGAGGTAAAGGAGGTATCAAGGGACAGAAGAAACATGACCATTTCATTGTAATTAACCCTGCCTGTAATGTGAAAAGATCCAATAAATACAAGAATTAAGGAATTCTTTAACTTGACTTAGTTACTGCACATCATCTTTCTATGCAAGTTTCCCAAGAGTAGACTGCATTTCCATTTTCTTTATTGCTTAGAAGTGCGTTAACTGCTTTCCCTTTGCTAACCTCCAACTCTATCCCTCTTATCAGCAACTTCTTGGAAGAGAAAAAGAAAAGCTTATATTTGGTTACTCCAATTGTACTCATCCTACTTTGAAGAAACTAAGTTACAAATTGATTGTCTTTCAATGTGTTAAAGTCAGGACTAGAACCTATAATTCCTGCTTCCCAGCCTATGATCCCCAAAATAACTGTAGTCAAGAACATGTGTTACTGAAAATTGCATGTGTAAATGTACATGTGAGTTTGACTTGGGGTGTGAAAATAGACTTGTGCCATTTTATTCATGAATATGTGTGCCCAGAAAAATGAGAAAGTTAACTGTAAAATGTGAGGAATACTTGTAATAAATTTGGGAAAATATGTGAAGAATATGTTTGCATAATAACCACTTATATATCATCATATCTATAAAAGAGAGAAAAAGCACTTGAAATCTGTCCTTTACTTCTTAGTATGCCCAGAATAAAACTCAATAATTTTATCACAGGTATATTCAGAAAATAAATATTCTTTTTATACTTTCCAAAATCCAAGGTGTATGTTGCTTATAACAATTCTGGAGTTGAGCCTGATTTCATATATTATGCTGATTAATACATTCCTATATATTTCTATGTTTTTCAGGTCCCTATGACCATAAAAGTTAAGAGTATTGAGTCATAACCAGAGACACATTTAGCTAGAACTCATAGCTTATTTTATTGGGGTATGACAGCCCGAATCCACCAGTGACTGTAACATGCCATGCCCTGCCCTCAAGCCACATATGCCACAGTCCTCTCTTTCCTTCTGAAAACTGGATGCCCAATTCCTAGTATTATACAGAAAAGCTCTGTGTCCTCAGATGGCAGTGTCTTCTTTTTCATTAACTGCATTTTTGCTATTTAGGTAATACTGGTTTTCAATATGATGTACGACTGGGAAATAAGATCACATCTCTTCAGATGTATGATACTACACCATGCCAGCCACCAAAGCATCCATAATCTACCACAATGTTCCTTTGGACCTACTTGCTCCTCAAACTCCACTGCCCTCTACTGGCAACTTCAATTCTACAGTCGTATTTTTAGGATTTAATTGGATTTAGTTTTGTCTGTTCCTTTGTTTTGCGTTTCTTTATATTCTACGTGAGTGAAATCACCCAGTATTTGTCTTTCTCCTTTTGATTTATTTTTGCTTAATATTTGTGGGCCTCATATTTTCTGAAAGGCAATTTTCTTTTTAGATTTAGAAGCAGAGATCCAGTCTTCTCCCAGAAAGTTCCTTAGGATAACAACTTTATGCTGTATTCACAAGTCCCCTTTTCCAACCCTGACCTTGTGTATCAAAGTCAGGAGTAGTCTGTGACTTCCCCACCTCAGGGACCTTGTCATTGTACCCTTTACAATCCAAGAGAAGACAATTTTTCTTTCTTTTGTCTGGTCGCTTTCTGTAGACTGTGCCCAAGTCTTTTACAATTCCAGATATTTGTTGAGTGGGGATCCAATTTCTAAATATCCAGAACAATCTGATTACCACCTTAGACGGCCAAAGCACAACCTCAGGGAAGAAGTTAGAAAATTAAATAAATCTGGTTTAAAATCATCTCACAACTCTCAATCTATGGATAAAATCATTAAGGACATATTAAATACACTGCTTTGAGGAGCATTTACCAAACAAATTGTTAAAATATCTTTTTAAGATTTGAAGTTCTAGAAGAATCCAAGAGGTATAGCCTTCTAATTCCAGAAAGGAGTGTTAGAATCCACTGCAACCACAGTTTATGCACAGGTTTTGCCTTCCTTGGGGCTACCTGTCAGCTTCTATTGTTTATTTCTGTTTAAAAGGGCAGCCAACTCCTTTCCCCTAAATCTTGGCAGAGCATAGGAAAATCAAATCTGCAGCCACTGGCAGGCTTGGCCAGTGTTGGCATGCCCCCTCATCTAATTCATATTTGCCTCCCAGTGTTCTCTTAAACTTTTAAGAGCTGATGAAATTCAAGGTACATTTTCCAAAACCTGTGTTCTAAGTCCAATTTGAAATTTAACACGTGTCAGCCTTATCTTCTTGACAGAAATAAAACAAAGAACCCTTTACAAAGGCTTCAGATAAAAACAAAAAACCTTTTACTATTTGCATTCATTTGTTGTGCTTCTCTTCTTCAGAGAACAATTTTAAATGAAAACAGATTCGTAAGCTTGTTTCTAAATGCAGATAAATCCAAATGATTTTCTGGTATATATTTTCATAAATCAAGAGGCTTGACTGTTTTTTTAGCGATCTTTTTAAATTCAAGAGATATTTTTAATTTTAAATTTGTCACCCTCCTTTATTATTTTAGCATCTACTAACTCATTCCACTAGAGAAGGGAATGCTGTGCTACCAAAGTCAATACTACTTGGGAAAAAAAGCGAACAATGTTAATAGGAATACTCAAATTTTTCTGTCCTTTACCCTGCCCCCAACCACACACCTCATCACTCACGAGGGAAAACCCTATAATTAGACAGATGTGGTTTGTGCATGACATAATAATAACTAACATTGAACTTTGGCTGTATGCCAGATACTTACATAGACTACTTCATTTAATTGATGGGGTAGAACTCTTGTTACTTCCACGTGATGGAGAAAACTGATTGAGAGCAGTTAGGTCCAATGTTAGCCAGTTGGGACAGGGTGAAGCTGGAATTCAAACCAAGGCAACCTCATTTTAAAAACAGCACAATCGCCCTCTTAACTGCCTTGGTTCTTACCATTCAGTATCAGCTAATAGTGTGCTTTGAAATGCAACTAGGGAAAAAATAGGGCAGATATCACCTAATGAAAGTCCTAATTACTCAATATTGCTTGACAAAAAAGGGGAGAACAAAGTTCATTATAGGAATATTACGCATTTTCCTGCTTATTATATGATGTTTTTGGAAAGAAACTAATCTGTACTAAGGTGAGATGTGCTGGACTTTGGAACCTGTAGGAAGAACAATTATAGTCTGGAGTGAAAGCCTCCCCTTGTAGCCCCATAGGCTCCCTACCCACTCTAGAACTTCAACTTATTTTCCTATTTTCCCTGGAAAGAAGGCATGTCCTGCCAGAAGCCATCCAGATCTCCTTACAGAACAGCTATAACTGGGTGGAAGAGAAAAGGAACTGAAATCCAACACCCTAGGTGACAAAAGATGTTAGATAACAGAAGAGACTGTTGGCTGGTGGAAGAGTGGGGGGGCATGATACAAAGTTTAAAAAGTTAAAAGGAAAAGATAAAAAGTTAAAGGAAAAGAGCTTGGCAAGATAAGGAAAGAACACAGAACTGAGAAAGAAAATGGTCCACAGTGGGGTGCAGTAAGAAGATATGGAGAGCATGGGACTCAGTAAAACGTGTAAACAGTAAAAATTAGGTACAGCCAAAAAAACTCAGGGGCACAAGACTTATGTGATATGATCTCGATCTACAACTCACTTAACTCCTCCCCAAACCCTTCAACAACATGTGGATAAACTTTCCACATTTGCCTGATATCCATTCAGGCAAGCAAAAAGTTGTCTAAACACTACAAATCCAAGGAGGCATCTGCAAGCACATTCTGTGGATACAATAAAAAGGGGTGACTACCAATATAAAGGGGCTGAGGTATACAGTCATTCTTTCCAATACCACCTCCACTCATCTAAGTAACACCTAGTTATTTGTAAGTTATTTGAGGATATTTTCCAAAGAATGACTAAATACATATACACATGCATGTGTATGTATGTATATGAATAAATACATATACATAACATATGTATATACATACACATATACATGTGTATATACATATGTTATGTATGTATAAGTAACAGTAAAATGAAGGTCCATGGGGTCTCTAGCCAACTTAAAAAATACGTAATATAAAATCATCTTGTATGTTCTTTTTGTGGCCCCCATGAATTTCTTCCTTTTCCCTCCCTGTTCAACCCTTATTCAGAATCTAGTTGTTTCTTGTTGTTTACTTATGTAGTTCAATCATTTTAATAATTACCTTTTAACAATATATTGCCAAGCTTTTTTTTTTTTTTTTTACTTTATATAAACAATACACTATAGACTTTCTTCTGGAACTACTTCTGTTATTCATTGTTCAAGAATTATTTCTTGAGAGGACCAGGCCTGATGGTTTAAGGAGCTGTTTATGATTGATTTTTCACTGACGCATAGTAGTCTATTAAAAGATAAACAGAAAATTTCTCTCTTCTACTGTTGGTAAATAGTGTGATATTTCTGATGTGTGCCACAATTTCACTAAGTAAGAATTTTTTTGTTTTAAAATAAAATGTGTAGCTTGGAATGTGTGTGTTTGTGGTGTGTGTAGAGATTTATTGATATTCACTAGCCTTATCAAAATGTTTTCCTAAAGATTTACTTCTATTAATAATACAAATGTGGTCTCTGAATAATATTGGTTTATATTCTTACAAATATTTGCTCTAACTAGGCTTTAATTTTTGTTAATCTGATGAATACAAAATTGTATTTAATGTTTTTAAATCTCCATTTTCCTGATTAAGTATAATATAAGAATCTTTTTATATTTATAGTTATATGCTTTCATGAAATTATTGGTCATAGTTTGATCATTTCTCATTTTGTCTTGTTTCCTAGTAATATGCTACATATTCAAAATAATAATACTTGTTCATAATATGTGAGGTAAATATCTTCAGTTTCCTTTATCTTAAAATCTCTTGATAATAAGCATAAATCTTTCATTTTAACATAGTTGAATTTGCCCAATATGGTTTATCAGTTCCTATGCTTGGTTATGGCCATCAACTGTCACTATTTTTTCTTTTCAGTATCTTAACTCTTGTCCTTGACTTGAACTTGGGAGCAAGTGATGCAGAGAGGTCAAAGTCACAGAGGATGCACTCTCTGCCAGTAATGACAATGAAAGTGAATGAAGTTTGCGAGGTCACAGTGACAGAAGTGCTCATAATGGTGTCCTCTGGCCAATTTCCAGTATTCAGGGCCCACAACATTGGTAGTACAAGCTGTATAAACTGCCAGGAAGTTTAAATGTGTGCTTTAGAGACTTTTGTTGAGGCTAGCCTCTCAGCCTTGTTCTCCGGTCTCATTGCTATTCTGCAAACTACTCAGTGTCTTTTAATAAACTTCATTTGTGTTTGAATCAATCACAGTAGATCTTCTTGCTTGTAGCAAAGAACTCTGACTAACATAATCAATATAAGACTATTTTGCATTATAAGCCATCTTTTCTTTGTTTGTTATTCCCTTGTTCTATTCTCTGCAAAAGTTGAATAATAAAAGCTCAGTATAGAAAATTAATTAATCAAAGTGACCAGTGACAATGGCCATTTTGTCCTCACTATCTACCCATTTTGTGCAGAAGTCTGGTTTGTTTCCTTATTTCTGAATCACATGGCATTCCCCCCATTATACCCCCTGCAGTCTCCTCATTTTGCCACACACCTGTGCATAGTGTGTTCTTAACATTCCCACTTCAGAGGCCTCCATAAAACCCATTCATCTTCACAGTGGTGCTTTCAGTTTTCCTCTTCCCCCAACGTATCTCTAGGTTTCTGATAGGCATCGTCATCATGTTTATCAGCATTCATTCAATGAAATTACTGCATAAGTTCTTTGGCAACAACATTGGCAAATTGGGAACAGCAAGCCAAATATTTTAAGTTGACAAATTGATGGCAGCTTTGCAAATAAATTCAGAAATAAACATAGATATTTTACTCAAGAAATGATATTTTTAAAGCACAGTTTTATTTCAATGCCAGAGTTATAAAGAACAAGCACACAGGACTCAGCATGGAATGAAAGGATTTTCAAGGAAAGCCTTTTAATGGTCAATTTATTTATTTATTTACTTATTTGTTTGTTTATTATTGATTACATATATAGAGATATATATTACATCATTGTGTATCCCAAGGTTCTCCCACCACCATTTCATTGAGATGACGTGTACCATTGAGATGATGGTTCATGGTCAATTTAATAGATTCAGCCCATACATTAAAAAATGAGGTCGTTTTGAGATAAATTGAATTTACTCTAGGACATGATTTAAAGCAACTGTCAGCATAACTTGAGTTAGTTTAAACATTCAGAATATTGCTTAATATAATCAACAATTACTGAAGAGAGACAGTGATAAGGACTGGATAGGTTAGGTCTGGGTAAGACAGTATCTGCAAGGGCACAAAGTCTTCAATTTAAAGAATGTGGAAGGGGTAAACTTTCTCATGTAAAGAAAAAGCACTAAAGGACAGGAGAGAAATGGGGCTGTAAGTTGTCCAGCAGAGGTGGAATAGAAAATGACTCTAAGGGCCAAGGGTACAAGTGGCAAGAAACTGGAGAGATAATAACAAGGACTTACATTGTGTGATTAGTATCTTGTAATCCAGGGGTTACAGTTGACAGCAGGAGACTTTGGGGTCTTTATGCATGGGACAATATCGCTAGATTTGTGCTTTAGGGAAATTACTCTGACTTCAGTGTGAATAAATAAGAGGGTCAAGAATTAAGTTAGGTGGGAGCATTTAAAAGAGTGTTGTAGTAATCCAAGTGAGAGCCGATGGAGATTTGCACAAGATTAGTAAGGGAAATATTTGAGACAATTTAGAAAGGAAGAATAAATAGTACTGGTTGGACATGGAAGAGGAAGAGAAGAGATAACACCAAGGTTCCCATCATAACACCTGAGTGAATGCCACCATTTCAATTGAGTAAGGATACATTAAAGGAAGATGAAAGGGAGACAATGATGAATTGGAGGTTACTATATCTGTCTTTTCTAATAAAATAGAAAATCCACAGGATGGGACCATATCTCTCTTGTATCCCAAGTGGTAACACAAAAATATGTGATCAGTAAATATCTACTGGAACAAGAAATTGTGTAGGTCTGGAATGTAGAAGAATGTAGTAGTTTTCTATGGCTATGTAACAAATTACCACAAATTTAGCAGCTTAAAACAATAATAACCAACACCCTTGTACTAGCTCACAGTTTGTAAGTGAGAAGATCAGGAGGTATCACTAAATTTCTGTAAGTGGGGTCTCACAACACAAATTAGGTATTAATTGTGTTGGGTTCTAATTTGGAAGCTGCAGGGAAGAATTTGTTCCAAGCTTACTCAAGTTGTTAAAAGCATGTAGTTCCTTATGGTTGAGGGTCCGTGGTCGCAGCTTGCTTATTGTCTGTCAGTTCAGGTAGAAGCTTCTCCTGACTCTGGAAGCTGCATGCCTTCCTTCAAATCAGCAGAGTCCTTCTTAAGCTTTTATCTTTTTCTCTTTTCTCTTTTCTGAAGGACCAAAGAAAACTCTGCTTTGCAAGGACTCACTTAATCAAGTCAAGGCACCCAAAGTCACCAAATCTCAAGGTCAAGTGACTTGACATTTTAATTACACTTCCAAAATCCTTCTCCTTACAGTACCTAGATTTGTGTTTGAATAAATGACCAGGAGACAGAGATGCTGGGGTCAATTTTCACACTTCTATCTTCCATCAAGAATAATCTGAGATAGAGATATAGCTTAGGTGTTAATTGCTTACAGATTTGAAGGTTCTTTTTTGCCAAGTATATTAGAAGAACTAAACCCATCTTGACAACAACAAGGTGCCTCAAAATTCAGTGTCTAGGAGTTTAAAGCAAGTAATTACATTCCTATTGTGTGAGGTTAGTTATCAAAGGTAGAGGTTACAAATACCAAATCACATTTTTTGCTGAGCAGGTGACCTGAATTCAGTGGGTTCATGCTGGTGCCGACACTCAGTCTTTCTAGGAATTCCCTAGTTTGCTCTCTGATGCACACCCAAAGTTAGGAATCATTGTTCTAGACTTGTGTGAGTTCTGTACTGCTAACCACAGGAGTAAGGATGATTTAGGTCAGAAAGTCAGGGGACCAAGTTTCAAGCCAGTTAATCACTTGGAGGAAGCAACAGTTTGCTTTTTTTTTTTTTTTTTTTTTCCTTAAAAAAAATCCTCAGGTCCTTAAGGCTTGTTATAACATGGAAATTCTCTCAGATACAAGGTCAAATGCAAAGCTTTTCAAAAGTATTGAACTGCAAGGTGAGACAAGGAAAAACCTGAGTTTAGATTAAGACAGACAAAAACATGAATTCTGACTTTGTCGTTTATTAATGGGACCTTGGCCAAATTGTAAAATTCTCTAAAACAGTGTTTCAAACTGAAAAATAGGCTCTCTCATATTTATTTTAAGATTTAAAGTAATAACATAGGGATAAAAATTTCACTCACCTCTTGGGGATGATGTGAGGATTAGACGAGTTAATACATGTAAAGCAGTTGGAATTGTTCATGTCCGCACAAGTGTTTATCCTTTTTTATCATCTCAGACCTCAACAATGACTGGCACATATTAGATATCCAGAAATATTAGTTGCTTTCTTTTCAGCAACCTTCCAGATATTTAATCTACAAAAGGACTTTTAATAGCAAAGTCCTATACTCAGTGAAGGTGTTAAATTGGTTTTAAGTGGCTGAGTGATTTTGTAGTCTTCTTTTATTTTTTCCAGTTTGTTTGAATGACATATTTCTTCTCTTTGTTGCAGGTCCTCGAGATTTTGATAGGGAGTGCAATGAACCTCATGCCCCATTTAGCACATAAAGCTCATTCACTGAATATTGTTCATCTGCTATCTTACAAGCTAGGTGCTCTCTGCTATTTTTGTGGGTAGCATAATCAGGTTGCTTGTGGGAAATGGCAGTCCTGAAAGACCAATGAGTATAATGTATGGTCTGAATTAATATGTGCTGCTGCCAAATTAAGAGAGAAACCACAAAAACATTTCTCCAAGCAAAACAAACAGGTTACATTTTAACAATGCTGTTGGTAATTAATCCGTGGAGAGTTAAGATGGCCAATGACTCATTGATTTAAGCACACTCAATTACCTCAAGGAATGTGCTACCCAGGACTTTAGAGGATGTAAATGGATTTTCACACTCATTCCCTGGAAGGCTGGTTACATGCTACTTCAGCAGAAATGAGATTGAACCCGAAGCAACTGACCCTGTAAGCTCATTTTAGCCTGTAAGCTCATCTGCTCCAACATCCTCACTTTGAAGATGAGGAAACTGAGGTTGGTGTTTTCATGCTAACATAATACAAGTATGTTCATTGTAGCATAAATTAATGAAAACAATAGAATAGAGTTTACTGGGACATTTAAAATTGGAACATTTGGTGATGGCAACTTCTATATCCGCACACGAACATACGCAACCATTTGTTTCATGTGACAGAAAAATGTCCAGATATTGGAATTTATGATTCCAATTAGCAGAATACCAAACATAGGATGGCTTAGAAAATATAAGGTTTATCTCCAGGATGGCCAAGGAGTCCATATACCTTACTCCTGCTGAGATGTGAGACCTTACTCCTGCTAAGGATTGTATGAATGAATTATGAGTCCAGACTACTGGGGTCCAAGGAGCAGTTATCACTGCCTCTTACAAGTTCTGTTTAGCTGAACAGTTACTATTTCTCTCTTTACCTCAATATCCACATTTGTATAATGGTGCACTAAAACTTGGTGTCTACTTCATATAGGCAATGTTAAGGTAATATGGTAAAGTGAACTAATGTAAATCTTCAGGAAAGTTTGTGTACAAAAGAAGCACAATAATTGCTTTCTTCTTACTTTCTTCTTATGGTTCAAGCCCCACACATATTAACTGAGAATCTCCAGTTATGAACTTTATTTTTTAAGTTTTCAACTTTAAAGCATTTAACAGTTGTGTGCTGGTGAGAGAAATTTCAGGCAATGAGATTTTCCATATATGGTCCTTATTTGGAGAATAATTGTGCTTATTACCCCCCCCCATGAACTTTAAGTTCATAATTTTATCCTTTACTTTGGAAACTCATTTCTAATTCAATTCTATTCCAGTCTGTTATTAATAGTAATCAAAATGATTATTAGTGGTGGTACTTGCCAGGGTCATGGAACACTTTCTGTTACAACACAAGGTAATTGAAACCAACATTCTAAATTCTGTGCTGAAGAATCTCTTGTTTGAGGTACACACTGCTTTATACTTTTTTTCCTGACTCAACACAGCTCCTGCCTTCAGTCATTTTGAATGAGTCACTTTGCTCTTTGTATAGTCTATACATTTTAATTGTATCTATTTTACATAAATTAAACTAATACTTTATATAATGTTCAGATTATCTATTTATAATGATTCATAGCATGTCAGATTGGGATCTGGCAAGATTATGGAGCACTTCCAACCCACTCTATTCTCCGAAATATCTAATTCAAAATAAAAAGAATCAAGATGAAACTTCTATAACCAACCACAACAGAATTCTTACTTTCTTCACCAGGATGATGAGAGATAGGTAGAAAAGAATTTAAATATAAATTTTCTTATTTTTGATATTCATATCTCCAGGGAAATTCTTAGTCAAATTTCCCTTTATAAACTTTAAACTCCTTAACATTTACCATACTGACAATTCCTTCTTGTGGGAAATAAGAGATTAGCAAATGGAGACTGGTGCCTACTGAACTGAGATAAATCACACAATGAATTTCTCTGAGAGATAAAGTTCTCATTATTGCAACAAATGGATTAGATCATGCTTGCAAAGTTCCTGTGAGACATCACTGCACAAAATTATGCAGACTTGTGGTTTAATATTACTTAAAAAAAAAAAAAAACAAAGAGCAATCTCCCCTTTATTCCAGCTTCAAAGGAGGTAATGAAGTGTTCACTAAACTTCACCAGGTCCAATCATTTATACTCCGAGAGGCTAAGGGATGAATTCAAATGCCTACTCCATCTGGAAACAAGTATTTTGTTATAATCAGATTTGTATGTGCATCCTAAACATTTGGGAATAAATCTCTCTAAGGACATTTGAAACAGAGAAAATCTCATCAGTAGAGGGCTGAAACCAATGTGGAAACATATTGGTTACACATTGGATATGAGGTAATATAATAGTATTGGTGGCTAAAACCAAATAGCTATAAACAACAGCTCTTTAACTGGTAGTTGGGTCTCTTGGTATCCAAAACGTCCTACTTCATCTATTTTTTAGATTAGTTTTTCTAGATAGATACCATTTGACCCAGTCAATAGAAAGAATGCTATAATTTTGGGCAGTGCCTAAATGGTGTTTATTCACTGGTGTTTTGGCAGGTGTTTAAATTTATTTCACTGGAAAGGTACCAGATGATAAAGCAGGGGGGTAAAAAGCTATAATATCAGGCAAATAAGGAGAAAGAGCAGAAGCTGGAAGAAGGGGGAGAGGGAAAGGTAGGAGAGAAAAAAGAAGGAAGAGGAGAAGAGTGGGAAGAGAAAGAGGGAGAGGAGGTAGAATGGGAGGAGGAAGACGAGGAGAAAAACTATAAAGAAAGAAATCTACCAAGTATAAATGGTGTGCTAGATATTTTTAGTATCAGCCGGGTATGGTGGCGCATGCCTGTAAGTGGCAGACTAGGAAGCAGGATTGCTTGAGTACGTGGTACCCTGGGCAATATGAGCCTGCAGTTTCACGGGCAAAAATAGCGAGACTTAGTCTCAAAAAATAAATAAATAAATACCTTTAGTATACATGTTCTTTCTAAAGTTGCAATAAGAGATGTACTTTTTTCAACTATACATGGTACTATCATTTCTTAAAAATCACGAAGCAATTATGACAAAATAAAAACTTTTGATAGGGTTTAATGCAGTGACATAGCTTTCATTTGTTATTCTTTTTACCTTTAATACATGTTTAAAGTATTGCATTGACATTTCAATTTGTTTTTACTAAAGTAACATTGTTTTATATCATTATATTACTTTTAGGTGTCTGTCAATGAAAATCAACATGCACATATACCATACTAAGATGTATTTTTATCCCTAAATTTATAGAAGAGATTCCAAAAGTTGAATGTTTGATACTTGTCAATGGGTTCTTTTCCCAGTGATGTCATTTTCATCACTATCTCACTGAAGTACTCCCTAATTTCTTCAGGCAGAGTGTTTTGAGGCAACACATTCTATTTTAATGTTGGGGTTACGTTGTTGCTTCTCTGTGCACATTTTCCATTTGCCTTCCACCAAATTACCCATGCAATACCCATGTACCTCCTTCCTCCATCCTTTTCATTAGACTCTGAATACTTTTTGATCTCCTCTTTGATTTCTCCATCAGTTCAAGAATTGCTTGGAAGCATTTTGTTTAAAAAAAATTTGTCTCCACATGTTTTGGTTTATACTGGGATTCTTTTTGTGGGTAATTTCTAGCTTTAAAGTATTGTGGTTATGAAAATGCTCCATATAATTTCTATTTTTGTATATTTTCTGAGAAATGTTTTATGTCCTAATATATGGTCTATGCATTATCCAGGTGCACTAAAAAAGAACATGTATTCTTTTGTGAAGGAAAAATCTATAAATAATAAATACATCTGTTCTAGCATAAGGCCTTTATTTCCTTGTTACTTTTCAGTCTAGATGGTCATTCCTTCATGTCAGTGTTGAATTGAGGTCTCCAACAAGGACCTTATTTTTGTCCATGTGTTGTTTTAGTTTCTTTTCTTTCCTTCTTTCCTTCAGCAATCATCAACCTTTAGTTTGAATTCTCTGAGGGAAAATCCTAGGATACAACTGGGGAATTTCTGTAACTCCTTTTGAGTAAAAAATTTTTTGAATAATATTTAGGGAGAAAGTCACCACAAACTCTCTATTCTGCTATGTTGTTCAGGCAGATTCCTTGATCTCTTCCTTTTTATGCCCCAAAATATGTTATGCAGTGATCATGTTTCTGTGTAGGATGGTTTATATTCCTTCCATTAAGACTAGGATTTTAGAAGGAAGAACACTCATTCATTTTTCACCATCAGACCTAACAGAGAGTAAATGAGCAGCAAATGTCTATCTAGGGCAAGAATGAGAGAACCATGAAGTTAAGTAGTAATGTTCCCACTTAATGGTAAAGTACTTCATAGTACTCTAAAGAAGACAAACTCATTCTTTCCTACACAGGGCCTGCCTATGTTAAACCAAAGAAATAGATTTGATTATTTTAAATTGAAAGAAAATTAAATTAGAAAGCTCTTTCCCCAATTTTTTTGAATAGCAATTCTTTTTTTAAAGCTACATTTGCTATTTATGTAAATTTAAGTAAATCTACTCTCTTATTGTACTAAATTGTTATTGATGTACTGCCTATCAATTAATATCACCAAACTGCCTTTGTGTGTGGCCTAAGGCACAAAAACATTATTTTGTCTCTTTCCACATCTCCAGAGGGGAACACTTTGAGCTCTTCTGGAGGAGGAGAAAGGGTACAGAGGAGCAGTTTCCTTTGCCTACTCCAGTCACAGAGGTCAACATCCTTTAACATACTTTAATAAAAGTATGTTACATACTTTAATAAAATCTAAAAATCTAAAATCTTTAATAAAAGATTTTAGAAAGTACTGGTGCTTATTTGTTAGGGTTTCCATAGCAAAATACTGTAGACTGGTTGACTTAAACCACAGAAACGAACTTCCTCACAGTTCCAGACACTGAAAGTCCAAGGTGCCAAGGTGAAAACACCAACAAGGGTTAGTTTTTATTGAGGCTATACCCCTTAAATTGTAGGCAGTGTCTTCTACCTGCGTTTTCACATGGTTTTCTGTATCCTAATTAGGTGTGTGTACCAATTTCCTCTTCTTTTTTAAACACAAATCATACTGGTCTGGGTTCACCCTTGTGACTCCATTTTAATGTATTTACCTCTTCAAAGCCTATCTCCAAATAGGGTCATGTTCTGAGATACGAGAACTTGGAACTTCAACATAAGGATTTTGCAGG
This sequence comes from Uropsilus gracilis, assembly GCA_004024945.1. Lineage (NCBI taxonomy): Eukaryota > Metazoa > Chordata > Mammalia > Eulipotyphla > Talpidae > Uropsilus > Uropsilus gracilis. The sequence continues at coordinate 42,788 of PVHY01010881.1, forward strand.
GGACATAATTCAGTTCAGAGTGGTCCTTAATGCCATGTCCATTGGGACATTCCTCCTGAGGATTGGTTCCTAAAAAGAGGATGCTGTCAACAGAACTGAATATCCCCACATTTTAATGGAACAGACCCAACATAGCCCCCAGCCTACCCTGCGTTGTTAGGCTGACTGAGCTCAGTTTCATACTTCTCACAAGTCTGAATCCCTCCAGAGGAACTCAAGGATTTCATGCAGTGAGAGATCTTGTTATTTTTTTGTTACTGCCCAACTTACTGTAATCCAAAGAAACCAGCAGTTGTGTCTATGAATGCTATAGGCAAATGATTTCTAACAAGGCGCTTTATCATTCCAGAACTTTGAGGAAAATACAATTTAAATGTCAGTGGTAAGCCATGTAAAGGAACTACAGGGCAATGATAATGGGGGTTACTAATAGAGGCAAAACCTCCCTGAGAACAGAGGAGGACACTTCTCTGAAGACAACTGATTTATGGATTCTGTGGAGGGGCCTCTCTAATTAGTGACCAGAGGCAGCCTAAGCTCTTCTGAATGCCTGGAAGAGGCCTGCTATATAAAACTGTCCCCTGGAATGATGGCATTGTCCTCTGTCTGCCTGTTCGTGGTGTCATTAACAAGTTAAAATAAAACTCTTTGACAGGTGTTTTTGTTTCATGACTAAGAGTTGATAGCTTGGTGAATTGCGGTATGTTTTTATGAGCACACATAACTCACTAGAATATGTACTGCAGTGCGGCTGCTTCAATAAGGCACAGACCAAGGAGGTCAGACAGAGACTTTGTTAGACATAAACACTACTGTTTGGCTAAAGCCCATGTGTAACTGAAATATTCAGAGTGAAGAGGGAGATGACAAACGTACCCCTCCTGGCTGTCATCTGCTTTCAGCATCTCTCCCAACAGCTGAGGAGAAACAGGACAAGAGCAGGCACTGAAGTAACACGATCTATTAAAACCTCTTGTCCTAGTTTTTGAAAGAGTGAAATAGCTAATAAATGATCAAAGATGTCTTGATGTGTCTCATTCTGCCTTACACAGCTGCCTTCTTTTACAGCTGCCGAGATGGCATGATCTCTCAGTGTTTCTATGGAGAAGAGCTCTCCAAGGAATCTGAAATCACTCCAAATCAAATCTCAGAACATTCTGATATGTATTCCAGATTCCAAAACTAACAAAAAAAATATTGACTGGAAAAATTAATTTCCCTGAAAATTTGATTTCCACCCAAAATCAGTTTGCACATTGCATACATTTTTCATGGGATGGTATAGAATTAGACTATTCTCAAAAAAGCAGGTGTTGGAACTCATTTCTTTCTTATATTTAAGCCACTTGAAAAGGTGTCACTTGCAGAAAAACTGATGTCAACACATCTGAAGAATAATTTTATGTTTTGTGTTCAAAAAAAGAAATGACATTTTTATTTTTAGATCAATAATAAGTTAAAAAATACAAAGAAAAATAGGCAAGCCAAAATACTGATGGACTTTTCAACAATGGTACTACATTTTTGCTTTAAAATGATGAACTACATTAAATTGAACTTTGGATATAGCAGTTGAAAATTGCAAAAATCTTCAATCCACTACTTATTGCAGTGGGAGTGGCCAGTGCTTGACCCAGCACAGTGCATGAACCTCCCCACTGTTAGGATACTTGAGGACACCAGGAAAGATGGACAGTAAGCCAGGTTAGACTTTTCCCACCCTCTTGACCTTAAGGGAGGCGATTTGACTATTCTGTCTCTCACCCTAATTGAGAATACTTTGTCCCATTTTTTTTTTACTCCTTCTATATTCAGAATGAGTAACTTAAGGTATAAGGTATAAGGTCTTTCATATTTATCTCTGGCTTAACCATCCTCTTGACTTTTTTCATAAGACTTATGAAGACCAGTCTACAGGAGAACTGAACATCCTAAAATCTACATCTTCAGATCTAAAGTTGTTTCCTCTCTCCCTTATAATTTGCTCTTTTTTCTCCTCTTCACCAAATAGCTTGATTAGACACTCCCAAATTATCCTGATTCTTTCTGCTATAGTGCAGACTCAGGGGGAAAAGTAAGGAACTGGTTTGGGAATTCTCACTTGAGAGGTTAAGAATATACGACAAGAGCCAAAAGCATTTACAAGACCCAGTTTTACATCAGCTGTGAGAAACGAGAGTGTCAAGAAAGAGAAAAAAAATCATTGAGTGCCCAGTCCAAAAAATCATTGAGTGTCACTCCCAAAGCAGGAGGCTGTCAGTCGTGTCAGCAAAGAGAATCAGCTAAGGAGAGATTATGCAGGAAACAAAAGTCCAAGAAGAGAGGCACCTGTCTATGTTCAGTCTTTCTAACTTATGACTCTGCCCCACCCAAACTTCCCAGGAGCTTTCACCAGGATATTAGGCAAAGGAAATTAATTAGGACTAAACCTGGGTCAGAGGTTAGAGGAGGATGTAAGAGAAAGTGCTCAATGAAAGAGTATTGAATCACATGAACATTTAGGGATTGACAGTAAAAGAGATGGGTGCAGGAATAGGAAAGATGAAACAACAACAACAATAAAATATCTGGAGAAAAAGCACAGAAACCAAAAGAATGCAGAATGTAAAATACGCATGTGCCTATTTAAGTATTTGTAAAAAGGAAGAGTGGCAAAAACGAGGGATCTTATTTAGATGCCCACATCTCCCTATCCCTGAACAAAGATACCGCCTCTTCCTCCAACTGTGGTGGTGACCATAGGGCTAGAACTGTGAGCTAATTAATAAGTTATTAGTGCAGAGACCTCTGACTGTCTGCTGTAGAGATCTCCTCCCTGGAAGACCTCCTTACAAGCACGAACCCCACCCAGTGAAGATCTCTGTGTTGCTGTATTATTTCCACCTTCCTTTTGAGTCTTCATCTGGAAACATCTCTGGAGGAGACAGTGCCCAGCTTTCCCTTTTACCTAGACGGCAACGGCCCGTTGATGCAGATGAAGGTGTGAGAAAGTGACGGGGAGTGATGAGCTGTACACAGGAAGGTAAAGGAAGGTAAGAACTCAGTGCCTGGAGACACTCACTAGCACTGCCTAGGAGGTTGTGTTTCTATGCTACACACCTTGAATTCTCTCTCTCTTTTTTTTGAGACTAGGTCTCACTATTTTTGCCCATGGTACTGCAGGCTCAAGTTGCCCGTGGTACCATGGACTCAAGTAATCCCCAGCCTCAGCTTCCCAGGTAGCTAGGATTACAGGCACGTGCCACCAAGCCCAGCTATTTTTTTGGGACTAGGTCTCGCTGTGTTGCCCCGGGTCGGATTGGAACCACGATCCCCAGACCCCGCCCTGAATCCATAAGCTGTCGCTTACAGGCACCCGTGTCCGTGCGCAGCTCCACACCTTGAATTCTTTTAGCTTTTAAGTAAGGCTATAATTTACAGGTAGTTCCTAGAATGTTATGAGTGTGGAGTTCAGCCCTCACATTTTAGCAATTATAATCAGAGAGTGAATTTACTTTACAGAAATGATTAGGCAATTATCACACTATTCTATTGATAGCCCATTCTGCATCTAAGTACAGACAATGTCACATTGATATAGGGCCTCACTCTACCAGTTTTGAAAACACTTATTAATTCCCTGTAATCTTAAGTACCGTACACCCCAAGAACTTACTTCAAACAGTTTCAAATTCCTGATGACACACTTGCATTTGCTGAGGCTGATTTAGGCACGTTCTTTATTGAACACTAAGTAATTTCCCAGACACACCAAACCATTGTTGGATTCTCTTGTCCACATATTAAAAGAAACCCACATATTCACATTGAAACGGTCACCAGGTGGCCTCGAGAAGAGAGCGGCACAGGTCAGTTCTCAAGACTTGTTGCTGCCAGGCCCCATGCAAAGGCTCTGGCTTCATGAAACACTCTTGTTAAGGCTCTGAGCCAAAACTGATGGCTGATGGTTGAGAGATCGCTAACTCAGCAGGTGTAAGAGGAGAGAGGCAGACCCAGGCAGGTGCTCCTAACAAACCTGGAGAAGAACAAAGGGAGCATTCTCTGCACTCTTAAGAAAATGTCATCCACAGGAAGTGAAGCTTTGTGTGTGAGGCCTGTGGGCTCCCTCACAACCAGTAGGCAGAACCCAGTCAATGCTATTGTCCAGCTCAATGAAGGCTTTTGTAACTGCTATAATGGCATCAGTGCCAGCAGGATGAGCTCCCTCTGGTCCCTATATCCTGAAATTTCCATTTCATCCCATGGCCTACCTGTCACCTTTCCCCTTTTCATGTCTACATCAGTTCCATTTAAAACCACCCATATATGTGTATATGCATAGTTAAAGGATCACCCACCTTCTGCATTTTTATTTATAAACATGTATGAGGGGCTGGTGTGCAAAAGAGAGCAGACAGATTTCCACAAGACTTGCTGAAGTCTTTTAAAAGTCAGTTCTCACTACCTCCCTGCCTGTCCCTAATATCTTTGTGTTCATAAACTAGACCAACTTGAATTTAGTTGCTTTTCCATCTCCATAGACACACAAGTTTTTGTACATACATTTCTTGTGTTAGAATGAAATGACATCAGATTAGTAAATGCACACCGAGGAAGAGTGATTAATCATATTTTTTTCTTCTTATAAATTGTATAATAAAAGAAAAACCTTACTGTTTGAGGCAGAGTAAGTTTGCCTTACCTGATAGCTTCTCCTTCTGCAGGATATTTAGTCACCCCTCTTGACAGAAAGGGCTCTTTGCTGTTCCTCTGGCACCACAGTGGAGGATAGTCTTATTGCCTCTGGGTGTTGAGTCAAGTTCTGCCTCTCAGCTAGCACTCTACCAATACCAGCCAGTGGAGAGGAGTAGGGCATCTGGCTACCCCAGGTCAGGTGCAGACCAGTCCACTCCAGGGCTTCTCTAATATGGTTCAGGTGTAGTGGTGGGGAGCAGGGATTGTGTGGGACCAGTTATCTGGTAACAGCCCAATGAAGGTCAAATTCCAGCCTTCCCATTCAGCTTTTGCTGGCAGGGTTGAAGGCCAGGCCACAGTTTACTCTGCTGTGTTTGACTGGATAAACCTATTATTGATTAAAATTTTTCTCCTATCTTTTATTAGCCTATCTTTTATTAGCTTATCTTTTATTAGCTTATCTTTTACTTGGTCTTTTGGCTAGAAAAATTAGGCTTTTGCTGGACATTTTCTTGGTGTGCATCCACTGGTATTTCTGTGTTGCCCATTTCTCCAGTATCTAGGCTGGGATATATGAGACAGAAAAGTCCAAGAAATTCCTTACTGTGGCTTTCCTCAGGTATGCAAGTTTCAGGATAATCTGCCTCCTCTCTACCTTTCAGCCTTTGCTTGCTTTAATGTAACATTCCGGTGTTTTAGTAATATTTGGGGGGGGGGGATAGGGAATGTTCATTTAACTCATCTTCATGGACTGTTTGCTTTTTAGGTACATCTTTTATATATACACCATAAAATGTTTTATGTCTCCATTTGACTTATTCATTTCTGGGGTGACTTTAACTTGTCTCATGATTCTGTGACTCTCGAATACATCTTTTATATTATCTGTAATTTAGCTTTAATTGTGCAGCATAGACTTTTTGACTTTTACATATATTTTTCTGTGTATTTATTTGATTCATGTCAAATTTATACTAATATATATTCTAACATATTAAGACTTTTTCATTGGTGAAATAAGTGGCATCTAAGGTATACGGACTGGCCAGAAATGTTATATAGTCACAATGAACTTTAAAGCCCAAACCCTTCAAAAGGCAACTTTGGTTTAGTGTGCTAATATGCCTCATCACAGAATTTTGTCTCTTATATTTTTGCTTTTAGTAAGTTTTTCAGACAAGGTATATAACAGAGTGATGAAAAAGAGTTTTCACTACGTTTACAAAGTAGGTTGTGTTTGCCTAGCAAAGTTTCTTTATATGTGAGAACTGGGTCAGAGATTTGCTCTTGGTATAACATATTTAACTGGTAGTAATACTGTGGAGGAAGAAAGTCTGTGATATTTTCTGTCTCTAGTGAAGAATAATTGATATCTCCAAATAAAGTATAACAATTGTAATATTAGATAGTTTTCAATCATTTGCAACCTTAGCTAGAGAAGCATCATGGAAAGCCTGGGAGGGAGACAGAACTCCTAACCCACTTAGCACCAAAGAAAGAGCTGTCTGGTATCAGTGGAAGAAGGTAGCCTTCTACCCCTACCTGGCAGTGAAAAAGTTAGCCCTCACTTCATTTCCCTGCCTAGAGCACTGCCAGAGAAAGACATCTGAAACAGAAAGTTGAAATAAGACCCAAAGCCCAAATGTCCAGCTTTTGATCAAAAACCACTTGTCACAGCAAGAATCAGCAAAATCTCTAATTGAATGAGAAAAAAAAATACTATCAGCAGATAGCAGCCAGTTTAAATTGTCTGAGAAGGATTTTAAAGCATATAGAAGTGCTTTCACCAGCAATTATAAACATATTTGAAACAAATGGGAAAGACAGAAAAGCCTCAATAATTAAGAAACGGGCGATAAAAGGACAAACCAATTGGAAATGTTAGAACTAAGAAGTAAAGTAACCAAAAATATAAAACGGATGATCTCAACTGTAAAATGACACACAGCTGCCCCTAGAAGAGGTTCTTGAACATGCGTGGACTGGTTACTCGCCTCAAAGTTACTACTGGAAATTTTAAGCAGCGAGGTCTGCCATGTCCCAGGAGCACAGGTCCTCACCCAGGAAAAGGACATTGCTCCAGAAAAGGAAGAGACCAATGGCTCAGGCATTGACCAACAACTTGCATGAGGAGAGGAACTGGAATGACTGGAGTGGGGGTGGGGATGGGGGGAAAGGGGAAAAGAGTGGGCCATACATAAAGGAATATACAAATATAACCAATTATATGAAAATAAGAAAGTAATAATAATAACTAAAAGAAGACGGAGGAATGAGTAAAACTGAAATAGATAAAAGTACATATTAAACAAAATAAACTGCAGAGTGAAAAATAGATTTAAAGAGAACAAGAATTGACTGGGCACGGTGGCTCGTGCCTGTAATCTTCAGCCTATGAAGCAGCAGGGCTAGGAATCGCAGTTCGAGTCCCGCCTGGAGCCCGTAGCGAAACCTAGTCCAAAAAAATAGCTGGGCGTGGTGGCGCGCGCCTGTCATCCCAGCTACTTGGGAAGCTGAGGCTGGGGATTGCTTGAGTCTGTGGTACCCCGGGCAACGAGAGTCTGCGGTTCCACGGGCAAAAATAGCGAGACCTAGTCATGGATGGATGGATGGATGGATGGATGGATGGATGGATGGATGGATGGA
>PVHY01010882.1:0-49960 GCA_004024945.1 Uropsilus gracilis
TTTTTTTTTTTTTTACATACATATAAGCTTTTTCTTCTAAGAACATTCAGGAGTTCACAAGTAATTGGGCTAGTGAGGGCCTCAGAATTTCTCTGAAGCTAAGAGGTCTCTATTACTTACATCATTATACAGGTCTAACAGCAAGATACAGGAAACCAGAAGATAACCTTCATTTCCCAGTACAACCTATACTGCCATTAGATGACCCAACACATTATCAACATTGTACATAACATATTAGAATGGACATAATTTTAATCTATGGAAAAAGCTAAACACTTCAATAAAAAGATTTGTATTTTTAAAACTAACCAGTGCTCCTAAGCTTGATAACTAAATACCACTCTGGAGAAGCATACTAACCCTTTGAAAATGTCCTGTTTGCTGAGTCGTTCTGACTGCACCAGCTGGTAAAGTAACTGGCCCATGTGGTCCCTGGTGATTTGGCTCCTCTCCAGGGTGGACTCCACTCCCATTCTCACAAATACATGCAACAGGCCTTGGGCATTCAGCTCTTCCACGCACTGCACAGCTTCCTGCTCAAAAAATAAGTCAGAGTTTAGCCCACAACCTGGACAGCATTACTTGGGTGTTAAAATAAGGATAAAATCTTTTACTTATGACAAAGTCAGTAGAAAGCAGGATAAACAAGATGGTTTTCAAGTTTTTTTAAAAACATAATATAGTTCAGTAAAGTACAGGCTGATACAGTCATTAGTCACATCTGAAACAAAAGAATAGGGTATCTTTATATGGCTGAGTAATCAATCTAATTAAAGATCAGAGACCCAGAGTCAAAAAGTATCTCTGACACATTATTTACCTATCTCAAGCTCTTTTAAAATACTTGATAATGGAAGAGTAGGAAATATAAATTCAATGTCCTAAATCAAAGTCCTTTCCTGTTGCAACTGAAGTAATTCTGTTTGGGTATGATAATACTTGCAAAATCTTCAATGAAAAGGGTCTTATTTTCATTCACAGGAAAGTGAATATGGTTAGTATAAAAGGATTTTACTTTAAAGGAATTCTTGTGGTGCTGCTTGTGAGCTGGTCACTGTCTTGGGGGTCCTTTGCTCTAGAGGGTAAAAATCTGGTTGCCAGTGTCGTTGAATCACCAATACAGTGGTATACGCTCCTTGCCCTCAACTATGTCTGAATTCAAAATTCTTTCATTCAACCTCTGAATAGATGAGCTCTTCTTAGGGGGGAGAGATGTGCGAGAAGGGCAGCCACCAGATTGAAAAACAAGTTAAGGTACATATGAAAAGTGCTTTCTCTTTCTGCTATTAAAACCTTTCTCATGGCTTGATTCTTCTGTCTTTGAGTTATCATCTGAAACACAGTGACTAAAGTCTCTCTGACTACCCAATCACTGGCTATCATATCGCCTAATCTTAGTTCTCTAGATCAAAACATTTTTCTTTTGTAATTAATGCTTATTCACTACCTATCTTTAGGGTCAGCATTGTCTGTATCTCTCAGTAGAACATAAACTTCATAAAAGACCCATGAAGTAGACTATATTGCTTACTACAACACTAGCGTATACTTGGGAAATATTCCCTTAAATGTGGCTGGTATATTTTGGGACTCATTAAATACATAGCCTGAAGTATAAAAATACAGACTGTGGCCTCAGGCAGATTCTGAACATGCCACCTCCTACTGAGCGTGGGAACAAAGTCTCTCAGCTGTGACCTCCGATCATAAGCTGATTGTGGGACCTGCATCTAAAATGTAGACACATGCATTTGGCACAATGGCAACACAAAACAATGACTCAATAAATACTAGTTTGTAGTATTTTCAATAATAGCAACACCTAATAAGATGTAAAAAAATATAGCCCCCTTCCCCTTTAGCACAAGTTCCTTTAACTTTTAACATGACAACACCCTCAAGGTAGCAAGATGAAGCCCAGGCCAGGCTCTGAAGTTTAGCTGAAGTTAGAAGTTTGGCTCTGGGTTTGTCTGTCATGCATCAGCAGTGTAACCTACAGCAAGATGCTTTCTCTCATTGGTCTCAGTTTCTGTCCCTGTGAAGTCACTATTATAAATAAAATAACATTAGGATGATATTAGGGTTAAATGAACTGAAACATGGTAAAACAGCATCTAGCATGCAATAAGGCCTCCTGTACCTATTTCTTACTGCCACTCTGCAGCACAGCTACCTCAAATTTCCAAGTCATAACTGACTATATCATCCATACTGCAGGCATGGCAATTAGGTGTTACTAAAGTCTTTTTCTCTCTCCTCCTCCAGTTCATGCTTTTCCCCCTTTCAAAGTATTTGGAGCACAATGATTGCACATTTTCCAAATTATTTTCAAAGCCAATCTCCACTGCTTCTTTCTATATAGATTCTGTTTCTCATCTTTCATTAGCCTTCCAACTTCTTCTAGTCTTCCACATTTTCCAACTTCCTTTCACATAACAAAGAAATTTGTTTACTGACTTTCGATATTTCCAGGAATCTAGTGAATCACAGCATAAGAAGTATGTTCTTTCGACTCTTTCCAGTTAGTGAGCATTGATTTTTCACTTGGGTTATATGACCTGTAAAGGTCATAACAGGTACTATAATAGAGGGAGCCAGGAATGTCTCACAATAATATTGTTTGTTTGTTTTCCATTAATATCAAAGTTTGCTTGGTCAAGTCATGTACTGGGGATGCTCCGGTACTTTTTTACTTTCTTCCACTTGATCTTGTGAACTACACTATCAATTTAAAAATGAGTACCTGACAGAAAGCACCAGAGGTGTAGAAACTGAATGGTGTAGGACTTGGATCACTTACTCTGAATCTTATCAGTTCATATGGACAACTGATTTTTAGATTAGAACCAAGTTACTGTATCTCCCTGTCGCAGGGCTTTCTGTACTACTGTTGCTTTATTTTTAAAATTCATTTACCTTAAAATCATTAATGTGCAGAAATTCATCAATGATAGATCTGGACTTCTTCTCCACATCCTCTTCTGACAAGGCAGGCTTGTCAGTGACTGATGTTGCTGGAATTTCTGGTTTGGTTACTAGCCAAGTCCACAATTAGAAAGCAAAAATGACAAAAGTTATCATTAAAATGGTAGGATTATGGTCGCCAGTTATGTATTGCTACATTTTTTTCAGTAAAGGCATTAAAATTTGACAAAAAGGCCTAAAAACAGAATACAGAAACACTTACTTTAGAATAGACGTACAACATAACTTCATAATCTATAGTAAGTAAAAGGGCACAGAGACTTTAAATCAAATCTTACAATTAAAGAATGTGGGGCTCACTCCTTTGTTTAGACTCTTCCACCGCGGTGGTGGAGTGCAAGCGGCCCGCGCAAACATACATGTGCTCCAGCCATACTGACCTCTGGCGGTTGCTGGACCGCAACATGGCTTCCCTATCATCAGTTTGTGTCTGCTGTTCCTTAGTCTTATTTTTAAAATCTCTTATTGGTGGTTTCTCTCTCGAACGGAATTCTGTTTTCTTCTGCTCCACACCTGTCTCTCCCTGCAAATCTGCTTCAATTTCTATACGACTTTCAGACCTTGAAGTATTCCCTGCCTTCCCGTTGTGCTAATTCTACATCATTCCCCTGAATATTCTCTAGAACTATGCCCCATCCCTTCTAAGCACTTCTCAACATTTGTATTTAGAATCTTTTTTTTTTTTTTGAGACTAGGTCTTGCTATTTTTGCCTGTGGAGCCGCAGGCATTCGTTGCCCGGGCTACCACAGACTCAAGCAATCCCCAGCCTCAGCTTCCCAGGTAGCTGGGATGACAGGCGCGCGCCACCACGCCCAGCTATTTTTTTGGGACTAGGTCTCACTATGGGCTCCAGGCGGGACTCGAACCACGATCCCTGGCCCCGGCCGCTTCATAGGCTGAAGCTTACAAGCACAAGCCACCGTGTCCGGCCTGTATTTAGAATCTTTTATGGAATTATTATTTATTTTATGGGATTGTTTGAGGAAGAGCCTCATGATCCTTCACTGAAGGTCAAGTGCCAGGAATGAGCATTCAGCATTCACCAGGTGCTCAGTAGGCATGTGGTGAATGAACCAACGACCAGGACCATAGACATGCACAAGGCAGCTGATGCTGCACTAGTCACTGCACTCAAGATAGTTCATCTCCACTTCTTAGGTTTCCAAAACACCCACCCAAGCGAATCTCTAAAGGGGAGAGATCCCAAGCCTCTGTTGAGAGAAGTCATTTCAACTTGGCACTGAAATCCATTCAGACTATAGTTATGAGAAGTAATTCAAATAGTGAAACACGTAAGAAAGCTCTAAGACTGTTATAAACAACCAATATTGTTTAAAGAGTAAGTTTCAAAGACACTGAAAACTTTTTCACAGCTATCATTACTGAACCTAATACACTTTGATCTAAAACATTAATACATTCTAATACACTTAAATGTATTAACTTCTCATTCAGTCTTCCTATTAACTCTACAAAGTAGCTAGTTCACAATTTAACAAAGGAGAAAATAAAACACAGGTTAAAAGTCTTGGGGCAATTTTTAGAGGTTTATTTGAGCCTCTATAGCCACTATAGGTATATCCAAGGTAAACTCATAGGATACCAAGGAAGATGAAGGCCAGAAGGACAATCTGCTACCTTCTCTTTAGATTTGCCTTGCAATGGGCTCAACAAAGTCAAACTTTTCCTAGGATTGAAGGTCTACAAAGCTTATGTGCTCCAACACCAATGCACAATGAGGTATTATTCAGGGAAGTTGTAGGAAACCTGTTTGGTGTACATGAGTACCTCATCATCATAACAGTTTATTAGGACAGAAGGGAAACTTAAAAATCACTGGAAAAGGAAAACCTTAGTTACAGACTGCAAAGACGCTTTTTGACTTTTACGGCACCCTGTGTACCTTCCAGTGTTCTGAAAGGCTACTCAGGCACCAAGTCTCCTTGGTATGTTTTCTAAATTTACAGCCCGAGTTCTCCTTTGCCTCTGTTCACGCAGGTCTCTCACCTGATTCTCTGGCTTTGTTTCGGTCAGCCTCGTTGGTGTTCCTGTCCATGTCCATGCCTCCTGTGAGCTGTTTCACAGTCTCCAGCATTTCTCTTCGCTGCTCTTCTTGAGATTGATTGTCTAGTAAGTCTTTGCTGCTGCCGCCCCGCATGAAAGTGTTCGCACGAGCTGTTGCAGATGGAAGGGGCTTGTCATTCTTCTCTCTGCCCATGCTTCCACGACTTAAAAGACAAAACAACACTTTTCAAAAGAAAGACAACCTTTCCATATGTACTCAAATTACAAAGGAATATTAAACGTGTGCAGATGATTCTCTCACAGATAACTTTAGAAGTGTGAGGCACTGACTACATTTTCAAAGAGTACTTACATGAAAAGTAAACTCAGTACTTTAAAGGGAATTTTAAGATAAGGGAATTCTTAGATGATAGTACCTAAAAATTTAAAGTCAATGTCAACTCCTTTTTTAGTTTACAGATTAAGAATTAGAAAATTAAGAATGAGATTAAGAATGAGAAAGACAGTGATGAGTGTATGAACTAAACGGATGACATGACAGGGAAACAACACCGAGAGCACGTTTCACTACCTTAGAAATTGCACAATCATATTTTGTTTATTCAAAAACTTCATGGAAAATATCAGAAAACCAAATAGTGGCAGAAATCTTTGTATAGCTAAGTCACACACATCATTCATTTTAAGACTCTTCCTATCTCCTTTTAGATTAACCAGCTCAGCAAACAGTTCTGTAGCCATGGCAGAACAGAAGTAACAAATGAAAAGGGAGAGGAGAGACGCAGAGGCATGACAACAGTCTGACACTGTGAATATTCAGAAATAGCCATAGGAGACAAGCACGGTAGGCAGTCACCAACATCTCTAAGCATGACTGATGACAGCCGACTGGCAATCCAAGACATTAAAAAGTTAATTTGTGCTAAAAATATTTTACTTCAGAAACCAAGTAACATAGAAAGTCTACTGAGACAAACTGATTACAATAATAAAAAAGTAAAGTTGGAGAGCTTAGAGAGCATTCGGCTCTAAAAGAGCTTAAATAAAAAGTTCTCTGAACTATTCTCCAGGTCCTTGTCCATTCTCCATAAACTAGCCAATGGAACTCTTGATGCTCTCACTCCTAGCAATGAAACTAGGAAGCAGTAAAATGAAAGTAGAACAAAGGGTTATGAAAAATAACCTCAAATAGAACTTAAACAGCACAACAGAGCAGCAGAGACCTGTAACACATCCTCAGACAGTATTTCCTTCAGTGTCTTTCCATCGCAGTACTGTGAGAGGAAAGAAACCCTGGCTGCTAATGTTGAACAAAATGTCATTCAAGGACCCACTTTCACTACACACTGTTCTGCTTAAAGTCAGTCTCCAGTCGTTTAGGACTTAACCAGCAGCTTACTGCACACAGTGATCTGCCATGCCTTTTAAGCCACAAGTGTGAGATGGTTCTGAGGTTTGAGCCCAGAGAGCCCTGCATGTGTCTCTACTGCTCTCTGGTCAGGATGGCTTTGTTACGGAGCCAAGTAACCTGTCCTAGCAAGGTAACCTGTCCTTCCCTCCTATCCCATCCCAAATCCACCACTTAATTATGTTTTTATCATAGAAATACAGTGTAAAGATTAAAGAAGGAAAAGAAAAGGGAAATAAAGCTTAGAGATGAAAGGAATCCATTCACAATCACTTTCGAAATGAAAGGAATTCAATTCATCATAATGGGGGTGGGGTGGTAAAAGTTACAAGCACAGGGAGTGAGCTTCTCACCTGGTTAAGGTTCTTCGGGAATCAAACTCTAAAGGAGTAGATGAGGCAGACCCTGAGGATGCTGGGGGTTGCAAAGCAGAGAATCGGTTTAAACTGGAAGCACTTGACCGCAAGGCATCTATAGATGTGGAGGATTAAGGGAAAAAATTATATTAAGTCACGTGAATAAAATGCAGCTTTTATGCGGTGCCTCTTTAGGGTAGAGTCAAGACTAGGCAGTTCCAACAAGCCTACTCAGGTGAAGCAAATCTCTTGGTTCACAGATTACACTCTGAGAAGCAAAGTGCTAGAAGTCATTTGTGTCTAAAACGCAATGTAGAAATCTTTATTATAAATACTTGTTCCTTCAAAAGAAAATTATTCTTCATTGGACATGGGACTAGGAGTGGTAAACAAATGTAGGAAGGTAAGTAAAAGCAAAATTTACTTCACTCTGAAAAGGTGAATAATTATGCAACGATCTGATCTGAATTAGAACTATGAATAATGTAGTTCTTTTTAATTTAAAGAAAGGTGAAAATTACTTAGTAGAAAGAAAAGATTATGGAAAAGAGTAACACTGAAAATTTTCTTCCATTTGGCTTTTCAGCTACTAAGATGTATTTGTGATGGTCCAAACATTTCTGTACTATGGTTGAGTCTCTTAAAATCTAATTTTTGATAGACTTTTAAAAGTATTTCACTCAATTCTTTATTCTTTCACAACTCCCTAAAGACTTGTGTATTTTAATACAGACCTTTTTCTCTCAGCAAAATCAATTTCCTCTTTTAATTTGGGGTCCCAGTCATTTCTCTAATTATAATGAATTTCCAAACAACAAAGGAAACTTAGTGATCTAAGTGTTAAATAGCCTACCTGAATGAAACATATTTTAAAAATTATTTAAAGTATCTAATGATCCTACGAAGAATGAAGCCTTCAATTTACTTTATTCAAAGACAGATACCAACAAATTGGGCAGAACAAGTCTATAGGTTTTTTCCTAAAAACATGACTAAATGATCATGAGAGTGTGCCATCAGATGCATGCTAATGGAGCACTCAAGTTCCAGAGGAGACACTTAATACTCACCAGACTCGCTGGCCTTTGCTCCTCCGCTGCTGCCTTTTCCCCAGCTGCCCAGTTGTGCTTTAGGTACCAGCTGAATTTTCTCATCAATTGTGGGCTGAAACATAAGTGACCACAAGTCAACTGTAGGAAATATCCTAGAAGAGCAGTGTGTATCTTTCTATTGCAGCAGATCAACTTTAGCAATAACATCTAGCTTGGAATTTAGCAAAGGTAAACTGGAGCTGCTCACATTATTTTCATTCATTTATTTATTTATTTTTGAAACTAGGTCTCGCTCAAGTGAACCCTAGAGTCAGTCTCACAGGTAGCTGGAATTACAGGCACCTGTCACCATGCCCGGCTGTTGTTTATATACTAGGTTTCGCTATGTTGCCTAGGGTAGTCTCGAACCTGCAGACTGAAGCGATCCCTGACCTCACTCTCCCTGACCTCACTCTCCCAGCGCTGGGATTAAAGGTGCATGCCACCATACCCAGCTTTGGAGCTGCTCACTTTAAACTGGAATGCCTGTCAGGGTCCCTGAAAGGTATCTGAAACCCAGCTTCCACAAAACATAATTTGAAAACTACAGGTCTGGAGCATCTAAGATCTTTCTTCTAAGATAGTACTGGTTTGCCAAATAAAAGCACTTCTAATGATTCCACTTGTAGAATAAAGTAATTAAAAAAAGAAAAGTATATTAACACACAAGTACTACATTAATTTACTAATTTTCTTCAACATGATTGTCAGAACACAGGTTAAAAGACAGAAACATTTCACACTTTAGCAAAATTTATAGGTTGGGCGGAAGATGGAATGGGAGCATTCATGTAAGGGGAGTAAGAGAAAATAGAACAGACTGTTGAGAGGAGTTAAAGTATCTGGTAACTCCGAGGTTTAATCTATCAAGCAGAGGTTTAGCACAAGTGCAAAAAAATTACATCTCAGTACAAATGATTACTGCCCAATAAAAATAAAGAAACAGTGTTTTAAAACAGACAAGTACTATGTATTGGTAGAATTTTTTAAAGATATTGGAACTAACACTGAAGAAATTCTTAGGACACAATTAAAACTGAAAGAAAAAAAGTGGAAGTGAATGAGAATCAAGCTATATTTGGCAATGAAATTCCTGCTCTGAGAAATAACTAGAGAATGTATCAGAATCTTAGGAGAACAGGTTCCTAATGAATTAATATCAAGGGATCCAGAGAAGATGTATTTTCCTGGAGCAAAAATTTTTTTTTTTTTGAGACTAGGTCTTGCTATTTTTTCCCATGGAACTGCAAGCTCACGTTGCCTGGAGTACCAAAGACTCAAGGAATCCCCAGCCTCAGCTTCCCAGGTAGCTGGGATTACAGGCATGTGCCACCACGCCCAGTTATATTTTTTTGGAACTAGGTCTCGCTATGTGCCCCCGGCAGGACTCAAACCGCGATCTCTGGCCCTGGCCATGGCTTCCTAGGCTGCCACTTACAGGCATGTGCCACCATGCCTGGCCAGCAATGTTTTGACAAAACCATGAAGAAATAGCTTATCTTCTTCCAAACCACTTATAACGCTATCACAAGGAAGGAATGAAATCCACTGGGCTGTTTGCAGAACTTTACACTTTTAGAATTTTAGAATTACGTTTAGAAAACATAATTCTGCCAAGGTCCTTTACCCTCACACTGATCAACTTCTGCTGAAAACACCTTCCAGGAGAGAATCCTTTCCTCTAAACTGCTTGTGGGTTCTCAAAGAGAGGGAAGTGCAGTATACTAAGTATACTAAGTTTTATCACAGACCTAAAAGCAGGTCCTCTGTGCTTTTAGGTCTTCATATGGCAAACCATAATTCCTTTCACGGCACAATTAAGACAGGTTGGCTGCTTTTTCCCAGAGTTAAGGATACGTTACATCAAAGCTTATTTCAACTACTACAAATCTCTTTGATATTCTATCCTTCATATTAAATACCTTATAACTTCAAGAATTAACCTAGTTGCTTCCTCTTTCCTAAACCTTTTATAAAAATAAAAAGGACCAATGACAGAAAATATATTGACAATAACTGGTAGAAAACATTTACATTAAAAAATTGTACCCCGTAAAATGTCAAATTTGCCTATTTCAGAGGAGCAAGAACTAATTTTGAGTCATGTTTTAAGGTTGTTACAAATTGTGTTTTAAATGTCACACTCACCTTAGTGATTTTCAGGAATTTTGAGGGGTCCAGTACACGACTATTCTTGGCCCCTTGCACAGTGTTCCACCCACCTTCGTCTACTCTCTGGACACCTGCAGGGAAACAGAGAGCGCTAGTCTCTCATCTGTCCAAAGTCAGTTTGACAATGAAAGGATGAACCTTATTTTCAACTCAGTTGCTCCAATCAAGACCAAGGAAAAGGACAAAAGAAACTGATCAGCACTGCTGACAGTCTATCACCCACAACACAAGATCAAACAGAAACAACTGGGCTTTTATTGGAACTCCTACAAAACACTACTGACCTAGAAGTAACTAAGTGTTAGGAATTTAGTGCTAGACAAGGGGCTGCGTGTATGTTTGTGTATACAACACATATGATTATAATACTTTGGGAGAAGATAGGAATTATTTATTCCAAGGGTTTATTAATTTTATTTTTATTTTTGCAGTGTCTACTCCAAAGGTATTTCACTTACAGGTGGTATTCACTGACACACAACATCTTGACCATTTCCTCCAAAACATACTTCTCCAACCTTTTAGCTGCCCAGGCAGAAAACCCTGACACACCTTTCCCTCATTTAACATCTAATTTGCTGGCAAATCTAGTCAGTTCCATCTTGACAATATATTTAACATCTATCCCCATCTAACTATAGCAACATCACCACAATCGTTTGACCCAACAATGTTTCTTGGATTTTTATAAAAATCTTCTGTCAGTCCTGCTTCTAGCTCAGTAAACACAAGTCAGGCCCTATCACTTACCTGTTTAAACCATTTCTCATCTCTCTCCACTTAGAGAAAAAAAGATCCTTATCGTTTACAAGTTATGGATGATCCAGCTAACATGGCCTCTTGCCTCTCAGGTTCCAGTTTCTACTCTTTGCCCCAAGTCCTTCACTCTTCCCACACTGGTTTCCTTGCTGTTCCCTGAAAATGCTGCTTCAGGATCTTTGTACTTTCCCCTTTCCCTAAAACACTTTCTATGCAGACAACCACATGACTTAACTATCTCTCTTGCTTTAGGTCTTTGTTCAAGGTTAATAGGTTCCAAACTCCTTTTTAAAATTCACAACCTTTAACCACAAAGTTTTGTGTTTCTCACTCCCACCTCTACTGCTTTATACTTGCTACAGAAAAACATCTAGCTTTCAAATTACTTAAGTATTCCTTTCTTGCCTTTTCCTTACGGTAAGATACATGAGGGAAGTAGCTCTGCCTCTCCTTTGAGTAATAGGCGCTCAATAAATGTGTTGAATAAATGGATGAATGAATGACCATCAAACCATCTATCCAAAAGTTTCCCTGGTCTCATATGTCCTGAATTTCCTCTGTGCTCTAATGCTGCTTGATTTGCTTCTTCCTATCTTTTATGACATTCAATGACATTCATATTCTAGTCGCTCTTTATGGGTCCCTCCTCTAAGAGTCCTTTTCTCCTTTCATCCACCTGCGGACACCCTTCCTCCATGGACCAGGAGTTTTCAATCTTTTCCTGCTCAATCTAGTACAAAATGAAAGTCATTATCTGAAAGGTGTATCTTAGGTACTAGAGTATGAATGGTGTGTAAGTTCTTAAAAGGATAGTTTTTCCCTGGAGGAGTCACCTCTCATAACTTCACTGTATGTACTACCTGTGTGTGAAAAACAATCACTAGTGGCTGTTGGGCATTCTCTATGTGCAGCTGCTGTGCTGAAACCTTCACATACACTGCATCTTAGGTCATCCTCACACAGATCTCAGGCAGGTACTATCACTATCCAAGGTATAAATTAAGGGACGCAGGCAAGGTGGTGCAGGTTAAGATGTAGGAGAGCTGAAATTCAAACTCAAGACAGCTTGGCTGCAGGGTCTACGCTCCCAACCACTACAGTATAAGACCCAGACACCAGCGGGTCACCTGCACAGTAGACGAATGAGCATTCCCCTCTGCATGCTCTGATCACAAAATAAATAGGTTTCCTCTTCCAATGTTCCTAGACTCAATCAGTGGATTGTTTATTTTCTGTCAGGTATCAAATATGTTTTTATCATATATATGCACACAGTAACCACTCTCTTCTTTCTATTCTTATTGTTATCCAGTCTCACCTCCTTACAGAGGACTTCAGCTTAAGCAACATTTCTGAGTTCTGTGTAACACCCTTTAGTGCACGATGTAAAGAGCTATTGGCTTATTTATCTAAATATCTCTAGCACAACATTATTCCTTTGCTCAAACACTTAAATGGTTCCTTAATGTCTACCAAGTCAAAATTTCCTAATCTAATTTCAGTCTTTCTGACAAACATCTTTCCATTCCTTCTGAACACTTAGATTTTGCTACAATCAGCTTTGTTTATTCACTCTACAGCATATGTTTATTTTAATTTCTTGACTGAAATTCTTCTTTCCCTTCCCAAGGGAACCAGCTCAAGTATCCATTCCTCAAAAATTTCTTCCAGTTTTCTATCTCTCATCTGAATTTTATCAACCTTAATGGAGAATATATTTTATAACTGAAAATATCTTTAATCTGTTTGACAAATGTTCGTTTGTTTTGCTTTCCCAGATAACCAGATAAACTCTACCCACTCAAGGTTACGCCCTCCCTCCCTAGACTAGGCCTTGCTATGTTCGCTATGTTGCCTGGGGTTGTCTCCCATGGACTCAAGTAGTGATCCCTAGCCTCAGTCTCCCAGGTAGCTGGGATGATAGATGCACGCCACCAAGTCCGGCTTGAACTCTATCTTTGTTATTTTCCTATCACTCCCCATACTCAGCACACAGAAAATATATCTTGTTGACACAGTGGTGTAACAATCAATGAAATCACATTTAATTACTGCAACACACTCTGTTTTTACTCAACAACCAGTTGTCAGGTGAAGCTGCCTCACTTACCAATCACCAGATTTGATGGGTTAGTCTTTGCAATCGCACTTAACATCTCAATACAGAATTCTTAAATGTCTGTGCTTGAAACCCCCAAGTTGGCTAAGGCGCAGTGGACTCCACCTCTCACCTGGCCTCCTCTTCTCTTTGGTCATGAGCTGCTGGACCTTCCTCTGCTCTTCCTGTTCTTCTATTTTAGCCTCTTTGTGAATCTGTTCAATAGTTTTAGGTCCTTGATCTGCTCTTCGAGATACCCAATTACTCTACAGTAGAAGGAAAGAGGATTATTAGCTGGATTACTAAAAATGAAGTTTTAAAAATCTATTTATACTTTTCATCACTGGAGAAGTATAAATAGAAACTGTTACTAACAAGTCTTTGTCTTACAGATGATACTATGAGCTGTTGGGGATTAGAGCTAAACAATTCTTCTCAATAGATCCTGAGCATTTTGACAGTGGAAGGATAAGAAAATATAAAGTGAAAGACTGCTTTAAATGTGGGTTTTGCCTGTTTGTTTGTTTCTGGTTATTTGAAAGGAGAAAAAAGAGAAATCAATGAAGAACAGGATACTTTGATCTTATCTTAATTTGCATTAATAATCTTAGTGAACCAACCAGTTCAAATCACTCAGTAAGCATATTAAACCATGGGTGACTAGCACTTTTCCTTCTTTGGTATCATAAAGTATAGGAAACCAGGTGTCTGGAGAGCCCCTCTAATAAGGACAAAACAAGCTGTCTCTTTGTGATTACACTTGTCCTTTTCTTCCCTTCCCAGCTGCAGTGCCAATGTCTAATGTAAGTCCAAATGGTTGAAGATATCAGATCAGTGGAGAAGCTTTTTATATTTATTGACATTAGCTAGGTAAGGATGAGTACAATTTAAATCAAGATGCAAATTTTGACCAACTATCATGGTTTTGGTAATAAGGATGCTGAGGTCACATGTGGATTACCTAAGACAGAGCCATCATTGATGTTGTCTGGCTAGGTACAGGGAAGAGAGGAGGCGGGACCTGTATTCAGTTTCTCTAGTTTAGGATCAGTTGCCATATAACCCCTGCATAAGTTACAATAAGAAGAGAAAGAGAAGAGATAGTGGTAAAAAAGAAAAAAGAAAATGAAAGAAGAAAAACCATACACCTGTTATGAGAAATGAGGGGAAAAAAGTAGAACAGGAGGGTAAATAAGAAAAATAATGGAAAACAGCATCTGCTAGGCACTGCGCATTTACCTAATTACCTTACTGAATCTTTATAATATCTGCAAGATAGATAATATCCAGGTTGGAAATTAAAAATGCAAAGTTCAGGGAAGTTAATGTATGTATTCAGAAGGTCTTATTCTTTAGCACAGTAACACTGACCTGGCTACAGTCTGAATTCAGAATAGTTAATCTTAAGATTGCAACGTGGTTTGATGATCAGAGCAAGGAGAAAAAACACATGAACAGGCTTTTGTCCTTTCACACACCTGTTGTGAAAGTTTGCCAATGCAAGTTCTCAGAGTCTCACAGCAAAAGCATTATGTTTTTACACATGAAAATACCAGGATAGCCTCTCTAACCCAATTTCTTAAATGAGACTGGAGTGGCAGGCGTATTATTTTTTCCTTCTTACCAGTCTTAGGTCTATCACATCCTGAAGCATGAATCGGATTCTAGATGAGGTTTTCCTTTCTTTTACAATTTTTTCCATCTGATTAAAATACTGGTCCATACGTGGCTGAAAAAGACATAAACATTTAGTGTTCCTGTCTGAGGAAGTCCAATGTTAATTCACCATGTAGACTTTTTAAGTAACACAGGAATACAACTTTCAGCCAAAATGCCAGTGTGGTAGAATTTTAATTAAGCGTGATACCCAAAATAAAAAACTACAACTTCCAGGAAGCTGGCCATGGTCACGTGACTCATTACAGGTCAAAAGAATATAAACGGAGATATCATACTGCAGCTCCTGGAATCCTGTTTTTTTTTTTTTTTAATTTTTTTTCAATTGTTCTCACATATATATATATTTCACATCATCGTCTACCCTCAGGTTCTCCTACCACTTTGCCCCTGTGAATCATCACCTAAATCTCTTGTGCCTGTCCCTCCCCCAATTTCACCTCCCTTCTCTCTTGCTCTATGCTTCAGATCTGTCTGGAATCTTCCTTAAAAGAGAGGGAGCTATGCTTTGGCCCTTTACCCAGCTTCTTCTGCTGTAAATGATAAGCACAAGGATACATCTTAGGGATAACAGAATGTTAAGTTGGCGGAATTATGTCTTTTCATCATTTGAGCTACCAGGCCAGCCTCAGAACTTTATTTACATAAGTGAGGAAAAAAACCTCAATCATGTAAATAATACTATTAATTGGAGCTAAACACAAATAATTTACTGATTCAGATATTATCAAACATTTTTCTGACATTTCTTTTAAACATTTCTCATTCTTCATATTTCAAGAGTACCATGCCATTTTCGAATCACAACATTTGGAATAAATTATGGTTAGATAGCTGAGTCACTAACTTATAGCAAAAACTTAAGAAATTAACAGGGTTCTCTTCATTTCTGTATCATCTTCAAGTCTGACCCACAGTAGCTATTCTCCCCTTACTTCTGCCCACAGTTTGCTACAAATACAAATGACCTGTGAAATGATCATGCAGAAAAAGGAAAAGGGAACAAATAATCTGAACAACTCAATAATCAGTTTTTATAGAATTTGGAACCCTCTTTCCCTCTGAGTCTAATGGAAATGTGGAAAGAGCAAGATGCCAAACTCTGATAACAAGAAGGACAAAAGGAAAAAGGAAACAGGGCAAAAAGGAACTCTATTGATAGCTTTAGTTCTTTTGCAACTGACAAGAGTTCCTGGAAGAAGGCTCTGGCCTTAGATTTTTACCTTGGCTTTCTCAAAGTCTAGGTCTTTGCCAATGGTGGTGAGGAGGCGGCACAGGCACTCCAGGGATTCTTCATCATGGTTCTTCAGCAGCTTTACCACACAGTCATGCATGATGGCTTCAGTCAGCATCTTGAGTTTAAAGAGTTCTCCAATAAACTTGATGTTGCCAATGGATCTCCGCCTGGCTTTGTCCTTAGCTTCTTCGAGTTCATCATGAAGCCTGGTTCTCTCCTCTGGCTGTTGTATAAGGAAGAATAACAGCCGACGGATGAAGAAAAATGCACAACAGATTCTATAAACATTCACTAAGAGTCATGATCCTTACTGTTGCTGGGAGTCAGGAATTTCCTTTGATAATTTCAAAGAAATACATGTACTCCTCAGGAAACTGAACTGTATTAAAAATTTTCCATTTGCTTCAGATTTACAGAACTCAGTGACCTTTTTGAGTCTAGATTCTGAACAGAAAGGGTAAGTTGCTCTAACTTGAAGCACTGAAAGGAATAATGCATTCCTCTGAGCGTAATCATAAGATCTCCATATGGGAAAAAAGGCGACAGACACCTACAGATGTAGCAGACAAATGTCGTAGCTGACTTCAGCGAAACTCTATTGAGTAGCACTCTAAGTGTACAAGCATTTACATTCTGTAACAATACTTACAGCACTGGCAGCCTCCAGCTCTTTCTGCTTCTTCTCAAAGACATCATCATCTGCTTTATCTTTTTCAAACTCCTTCTGGCAACGATTCAGTAACAGCTTCCGGAAATTCACTGTGTTACCAGGCTTGTCTGCCATGGGTACTTTCAGCTGCATCCAGATAGGAAAACGCAAAAGCAGCAAGATTATTTAAAGACATGCAATAATTTCCTCAGTATCTATTTTCCTTATTATGCAAATTAATACTAATTGAACCAAAGGCAAGCATTTTACAAGAGGTATCAAATTTGGCTTATGAAATTCCCATCC
Source organism: Uropsilus gracilis (assembly GCA_004024945.1). Lineage (NCBI taxonomy): Eukaryota > Metazoa > Chordata > Mammalia > Eulipotyphla > Talpidae > Uropsilus > Uropsilus gracilis. Next base: position 16,768 of record PVHY01010882.1, read on the forward strand.
AAATGTATTGTTTTCCAGTAACTGCAGTAGGTCATATCTTCATGACTGTACTTGTAACCAATACAGAGATGTTCTTATGAACATGTTTAGAATATAAAGAAAATAGAATGAAGCAGCAAGTGATTAAAATATCCCATTTCCAGACAAAATACCCAAGTTTCATGACAAGCAACTATCACACAAAATGGTCAAATGGTTTCTCTGAAATTGGTTCCCAAAGTTGTGAAATGCATGCATGTCTTGGTCTTAAGGTCAGTGGGAGAACTTGGTAGAAAACCCAAACCCACTTTATTTATATTCACAAAATGGGTAATGTTATTTATCAGATTAGACTTGGACTAATGCAGGCTGAATGGCTAGAGAACCTTCTTGAGAGCTGAGTACTATGAGACGATAGTGTATTTGTGCTAGAACTGCTGGTATGCTCTCCAACAAATTCTCTATGACGTATGAAAGACCTTTTAACAAATCCAATCTTAATCAACCAAGGAACGAATGTTTCACTGTATTTCTTTTCAGTAGGAAATATTTAGAGGAGGGGATAACTGCCAAGTACTATTTTTACACAACCATAGAAAAGTGGACATGTGGCCATATACATTCAGGCTATACAACCATGACTATAGCCTTGGTTGTGATTAGACTTTCTCAATAATCACACAAGAGGGCAGAAAAGAAATTCTACTTTTGAAAACAAAGGTTTTTGAAAGTAGAAACTAAAATTATTGCCTGCCATAAAGGACCTAGACACACAGCAATGCACTATGAAAGAACCAAAACACATAATCATGTGTATGTTTGTATGCTGCAGAACACCATAAAAAGGCCCTGCAGCTTCCTGGTATATTAAGCAGCACCATCACAGTTAATGCACAGGACAAAAATGACACGATAAAAATCCCACTGGTTACAATCTTTCAGGACAAGAGGTTTCCCACATGGATTTACTATGGAGAAAATGAGAAGAATGTGTACATAATATGAAAATCCAAGCCACTGTGTTAATGGTGAGGGACCAGAATTAAACTGAGTCAGGAAGATTAAATAAACACAACTTGTGATAGATTAGTATTTAATAGGCCCAAATAGAACTAACATAAGGCAGGGAAAGTTTCCAGACACCAAAGATATAAAAAGGTATATACTTATGTAGTGTGACACACTTGTTGTATAAAGAAGGCAATATTGAAAGGGTGAGCTAGCTATCAAAAAAATTTGCTTCTTTTTTAAACAAAGGTGATTCTTTCCTAAAATTTAATACCTCATTTTTCATATTGCCCACCATTACTTACAGCTTTTTTTTTTTTTTTTTTGAGACTAGATCTCGCTATTTTTGCCTGTGGAACCGCAGGCTCACGTTGCCCGGAGTACCACAAACTCAAGCAATCCCCAGCCTCAGCTCCCCAGGTAGCTGGGATTACAGGCACATGCCACCATGCCCAGATGTTGTTGTTTTGTTTTGTTTTTGCAACTAGCTACGTTGCCCTGAGTGGGACTCAAATCGTGATCCCCGGTCCCTGCCGTGGTTTCCTAGACTGCCCCTTACAGGCATGTGCCAACATGCCCGGTACTTACAGCTTTGACCTTGAAATTAAGTTCTCTCTACATTTCCTTCTAAGCCATCAAGTGTATAGGCATTTCCTTTAACCCAAGTTTCATCTTTGTTTTTCTAAACAAGAAAGGAACAATAGCCGTACCTAATCTACAGCGCATTTTTAAGTGTTCAATGAAATAAGTTTGGTGAAAGTGTCTCATAAGAAAGTTGCAACTGGGATATTTAGAACACTGAAATTAAACAGCACTTTAATGGAATCCAGAGTCACAAAATGGGGTTTGAATCCCAACTCTACAATCAATTGTGCAAGTTTGAGCAAGTTAACTCAATGAAACTTTAGTCTCATCAACTACAAAAGGAGACATTCTGATGTCTGTAGACGAGGGACTCTACATAGCTACTGAAACAAAGCTCTGGAGACTGGTGTGACTTTGGTCGAGTTGCTTAGCTTCACCAAATCTATTTCATTTAAAAATTGAGGATGATAAAATCTACCTCTTAGAACTACTGAAAGGATTAACTAGTCTGAAAAAAGCAAATAATAATGGTTGGCACAGAGTTATAACTAATACAATCTTATATAGTTATCATAGTAATATATTTAAATATTTGGAGATAAGTTTAGAGTTTCTTATTAAAAATTAAGTCACCTATGAGAGTACATGTAAAAACATGGATATCAAAGAAAGCATATAAACAAAGTTGGTTTATGAAGCAATAAAGAGAAAACCATAAAAGGCAAGAGAAATGACGGCTGCTATCCCAAAATGGTGATCAAGGGACAGTTCAAATGTGTAAGACATAAAGAACATGTGAAATATCAAATACAGAACTAGCAAAATGGCCATAGATCTCTATGCCTAACTGAATGAATGCATAAGCTAAACTCCCTGAAGACTTGCTTTGACACCTAATCCTAATGCCCTCTGGGGACAGTAAACAGGGATGTGAAAATCTGGAAATAGGTTTCAGTGAGGATATAATTTGAGAAAGATGATGTGTGGTAAACTTTTCATTAAGAGATGACACATTCAACAGGATTATCTATGAAGCAGCATGTTTTTCTGTTGGACACTGGTCAGGAAAACCAAAGAAACTGGTCAGGACAGAACATGAAGATTTGGTTGGAGTCTGCTAAGGCTGCTATGACAAAGTGCCATGGCTCAAGTAATAGGCATTCATTTCTTAGCGTTCTGGAGGTTGGAAGTTCAAGATCAAGGCAGTCAGACTCATCACTAGGTGAGGACCATTCTTCTAGCTTTCAGACATTTACCTCTTCCTTTACTTGTGTGTGGTAGAGAAGAAGCTCCAGTATCTCTTCCTCTTCATATAGGGCATTCATCCCATGATCAGGGCTCTAACCTTAGGAACTTGTCTACACTTGTATTTTCCAAAGAGTCCACCTCCTAACACCATGACACTGAGAGACAGGACTTCAATATATGGATTTTAAAATCAGGGGACGCATTCAGACCTTAACAACAGATAAGGTAGATGCTTGCAAATGTGATCATAAATAATAGCAGAAAAGAAAGGTAATGTGCAAATGAAAAGATGTTCTGTAGATACCTGCTAAATTTCATTTAAAAGGAACTTATGATCAAAACTAAGATATTTAAGTGTTTCAAACAGGTCATTCTGGAATCAGGGAATATTTTAGTAAGGTTGCCTGACAAGTTAGATTACTCCTATCTTTTCATTCTTACACAGTAAACAAACACTGTGACATTACACTGCACCATAAACTAATAGTGTCTCATCTCATATTAATTTATCAGCATCAGACAGATATTTTCTTCAAGCTGATATATTTGTTAATGTTAAGTCGGATGTTAATTTTTTTAAGAATCATAACGCCCAAAGCAGCATCAAGAGTTACATGATATCAATACATGATATCAATTATGATACTTAAAGAGGAGTGTAGAAAATGGAAAGATAAGTCCTGGCCTTGTTTGCCATGGTCAGGATGTTCATTGTTGTCTCAGAAGTTTCTAGCAGTGACCCCAGAGTCCAGGAGCCATTACCAGTATAATACAAACAAGTGGTACCTCTATGCTAACTCTAAAATTCTGATTTCCAGAGCATAGCTTACTCTTAAATGTGAACAGTAATCAATCATCCAACTAAAATCCACAGGTCCATGTTGACAATGACACTCTGTGGTGATTATATCTAGACCTGAGTAAATCACCTGGTCAAGCTCAAGTAACAGTCTGTAATAGGAACACATCGATCACAAAACATATAGGTCAATACATATGAAGTGGCATGTAGTGCTGAGAAATGTCCAAGATACAGTCTTTTCTTCAGAACATTTTCTAGCTTTCATGAAGTCTCTTCCAGCTGCCTCCAGCCATTGGTTGCTGCCCAAAGGCCACCTCATGTCTGTAGTTCCTGGCACAGCTCTGAAGAGATTTCACTGTACCCCTGGCGATTTCAGCATTTCCTCCCAAACTCAGTCCTGGATCTCACATAACAGGACAGAGAAAGCTCAAAGAGTTATCTCTCTGTCACTGCTGAGACGTGCAGGCCAGCTGTAACAGCAGCATTGTCCGTGGCCTGAAATACATTCTGCCAACTTCATGAGTTATTCTTTTCTGCATACAGCCACTGTTCACTCAGGAAATTCTTTGTAGGTCACTTGGATAATCTCAAATTAAGTGATATGTAAGACTTCTATTTTTAAAAATGAGACATTTTCTTATTAATTTCTAGCTTCAATAACCTACTATGAATAAACAATTTACTGTATTTTTTCACAATTATCTTTTTCTAAGTTGCAGCTTGATTTTTTATTCTCTTAATGACATCTTTTGATAAAAAAAAAGGTTCCTAATTTTAAAGTAGTCCAATTTACCAACCCTGTCTTCTATGTGGTAACTTTAGTGTCCTGATTAAGAAATAAGCAGATAAATTTTTGTTCTATTAAATACTTTTTCCTTCCTCTGGCTATTTTTGATCTTTTATTGTAAGAAATACCTTTCCATGACTGATCTTAAAGTTTTCCTTCATTTTCACATTTAATTTTAAATTAATTTTTGGTTTTATATGAAATCTTTCCATCTGTTACCTTAAGATGTCAGTCATGCAAAAATCTCAGCCATTCTCTTCAACTATTACTTCCATGCTATCCTCTCTTCTGCTGGGATCCAATCATAGCAAAGTTTGATTTTATTCAATCCTCCACATCTCTACCCTTTCCCTTTTGTATTTTTCACCTTCTGTTTCATTACGGATTTTAGACAACTGTATTCTAATTTATAATTCCTCACTTCAGCAGTTTCTGTACTATTCTTACATAAATTCCTTAAGTATAATCAGCTCAGGAATTTCTATTTCATTCTTACTACAATCTCTAGACTGCTAAGTTTTTAGCCAAGTTTAATCACCATAAAGATAGATACAAAAATAATATATACAGTCATTTAATGCCTGTGCTTGGTGGAGCTACTATCTGGAGTCCTTGTGGGGCATTTGTTAGTTGCTAACTCTTATTCATGCTGTCTTTCTACCTGTGTACCTATTTCCAATTGTGCACTAAATATTTATTTGAAAATACATTTAACAGAATTAATTTGAAGACTAACATGATAATATCTAAACAATTTTTGTGCTTCTTGTAGGTACCAGTGGGGCACTAACACCCTGAAATCACTAGTATTCATATTCAAAAACCAAGTGATTGTGATGCTGAGCAACAACCCTTGTCAGAGCAGGTGAATTTCTGGTTCACCTGTTTCAAGCATACAGTCCTTTGGGCGCTAACCTAAAATAAGGGAGACTTTAATAGAACTTCTTATATCATTCCTTTCCATGGGCCCTGATCCCAACTTTTGAGAAAAAACAAACCAAACAAACAGAACAGTTGTAAAAGACTTTCAGAGTTTTACCAAATTTCTTACTCTTGCATTTCCATCTTATCAAGGAACTCAGCCACAGTAATTTTTCAAGTCTTTTAGCTCTGTGATAATGGTAGTCTATTTTAAAAAAATTGTAACCACTTTTGTAATTGTTATTCACAGGAAGGTGACCTGAATTGCATAACCTGTCAGTACCAGAAACCCATACACTCACTGCTCCTACATACTTTTTGTTACTACCAAACTTCCTTCTCTATCCATGTTTATTATTTATAAGTTGCTTAACCATTATGCCATGAGTGCTATCTCAGACTTACACCTGCATGGAGTATGTTCTTCCTTCTCTAAATTTGTACTCCCCCGCCTCCTAGGTCTAACTTAAACTCTTCTTGCTTCACACAAGTTTGTCATACTTCCATTCTTTCTTTTCTCCAACTTGAGTATTTTGAATGTTTGTTAAACCATCTGTTCAAGCAACAACACACTGTGGTATCACAGCATACCATATAAGTGTTTTTTCCTCCTCTGATTAATTAACGTGACTTTTAAGAAATACAGATTTCATTCTCCTTAAAAACATAAAGTTTAATTTTTCCAAGTTCTAGCAGTCTTACCTACCTTTGCCACAGGTTCTCAAAAGACATTCAGTAGAGTGATATGTCTGCATTTCATAGCAAGCCATGACAAGTTGTGATAATTGAAAACAACTCAAATATTAAAGGACACACATTTCTGACACAAGTACCTTGGTAACAGTGACAGGCAGAGGAAACACAGATGGTACATGGCAGTTTAATGACTGCAGAATAGAAGACAATGAACACTAACCAGAAGCTCTTTGGTCTCCCATTCTGTCTTGCCCTAGATTTGACAGGCTGTTGAGATTAAATGGCTGTGGACAACGTAAAGAGAAAAAAATCTAATAGTTTCTAAGAGATGAAATTATTTTTGAATCCTTTATGGTCATAACTATCCTACCATTTTCACTAAGGATAGAATTAGAATCAACATGTTCCTCAATTTTGAATTTAATTAAATATGAATGTAAGCATTAGTACTACTTCTATAACATGATACTCCAGGAAAACTGATTACCCATGACAATAATTTCACATTACTAATTTAAACCTTATTCAATCTTTCACACATCGGATGGGTGCATATTATGTATGCTTTATTTCAATCTAATCTTCATATCCTGTCTTCAGAGATGAATACACATTTTAATAAAGTAAGATTCAATGCATACAATGAAGATATTTTAAGTGCTAAAAATATATTCTCCCCTTTGCGTTGCCCCAATAACACTTCTGGGAAGAATGTGTAGTGAGGGGAGAATATACCTCTTGGAGATTTCTGGTTTTACTCCTTCCTCTCTTCTTACCGTTACTAGACATCGACACATGTTTGCGTAAGCCACAGAGAAACTCGGTTCATCGATAGCCTTCTCAAAGACCAGGTCAATGACTCCTTTCAGGCGCTCCTCTGTGTCAACAGTAAGTCCTGACACTTGCTTCATCAGCTGGTTGAACATCTGTGGTGTCAATTTATTTAATATACTTCGAACTTTTCTAAAAAGTTCCTAAAAAGACCACAAAATAAAAACAATATAGTAATTAGACAATAAATTGCTTTCGTCAGGATTAACAATTTGTTTATAATCTGTAAGTTCAGCAACTATGAACTAAATTAAATCCATGTATTTTAATATATAGTAAAATATCAGTTTCCTTTTCAATACCAACAAGAGTCTTAGGAACTAGGGATATTCACATTTGACTGGGACTATTTTCTGGTACAAGTTTTCTTTTTTAAAGTGAGATAATAGGCTGGGCATGGTGGCGCATGCCTGCAAGTGGCAGTCTAGGAAGCCATGGCCGGGACCAGGGATCGCAGTTCGAGTCCCACCTGGTGCATGTAGTGGGACCGAGTTCCCAAAAAATGTAGCTGGGAGTGGTGGCATGCGCCTGTAATCCCAACTACGTGGGAAGCAGAGGCTAGGAACTGCTTGAGTCTGTGGTACCCCAGGAAACATGAGCCTGCAGTTCCACAGGCAAAAATAGCAAGACCTAGTCTCTAAATAAATAAGTAAATAAATAAATTTCTCAGGACAATGTGGTCATATGTGCTACAAGTTTTAAAATGGTGTGAGATCCTTTGAATTAGCAATTTTACTTTCAGAAATGGACTCATCTTTAAAAGTAGGCAAAAAAGATTTTGGCCAAAATAACTTTAATTATAATCATTTACAGCAAATAACTTAAATGTCCTAAACTAGGTATTTATCTCAATAATGGTCGAATGTAAATTATGGTATACTGGGCAGAAATCTTTAAAATGATGCTGCAGAAACTCATCAGATTTGGGATAGATGAAAACTACCTCTATTTGAACAACTCTTTCTATAATCCTACTAAATGGTGAAAGAACAAAATTGTTAATCCTTCCTTATGAGACTGGAAACAAGGCAAAAATATTCATTCTTACTACTCCTATTCAAAAGCATACTGAAAATTCGACTCAGTTCAATAAAACAAAGGAAAAAAAATACCCCATAAAGATTATAAAAAAAAACTCTCTACCCCATTGCAATCATCTATATAAGCAATCATAATTTATAAAACTAGATGCTACAATAAGACTCTAGCTAGCTTGTAAAATATAATGTCAATGTACAGATATACTCTAGTAGCAAGAATTAGAAATTACACTTTTTAAGGTACCCTTTACAGTAGCCACAAAAACATGAAATAGTTAGATCTAACAAAATACTTACAAGTACTTTATGATGAAAAATGTATGTGAAAGAGATCAAAGATGATCTGAGTAAATGGAGATGTATACCATGTTCATGTATTATAACAGCCATTATTAACTTTTTAGTGTTCTCCAAAGTGATCGACAGATTTAACACAACATAAAAAACAATCAAAACAGCGTTTTCTTTTTTTTCTTTTTTTACCCTACCCCACAGGGTTTTATTTTCTGGTAAAAAATCAAGAAGTTAATTCTGTAGTTTTTATGGAAAAAAAATAACTAGACTAGTGTAAATAATTTTGAAAAATAATAAAGTTGAAGGACTCATACACTATGATTTCAACTGTTACTATATAAGACTACTTTTAAAGACAGTGTAGGACAGAACAGAGGCACAGAGATCATTGGAATGGAATAAAAAGTTTAGAAATAAATTTACACATATAGGATGCATTGATTTACAACATTCAAAGGAGAAAGGAAAATAATTTCAACAAATGGTGCTGAAACTGTCTGATAGGCACAAGCAAAATAACAAAACAATACAAAGCAAAATACTCTCCAAGGATCAGTATCTTACATGACTAACAGAAAAATTAACTAAAACTAGATCATAGAGCTAAATGTAAAACCTAAGAACTATAGCCGTGTAGCAGACAACAAAGGGGAAAAGCTGTGTTTTCTTGGATCACACAAAGATGTCTTCGATGTGACAGCAGAAGCACAGTCTATGAAAAACACATCTGATAAGTGAGCATCATCGAAAGTAAAAACTGTTGTAAAAGTTACTATTAAAGAACGAAAAGTCAAGTAACAGGTTGGAAGAAAATTTTTGCAAAGTGCACATTTCATAAAGGATCTGCAGGATCTGAATCCAGAATAAAGGACTCCCAAAACTCAGCAATGGGAAACTACTATTACTCAAAGGAAAGAAGGCAAAAACATGAGCAGAAATTTTACTAAAGATGATTCACAAGTGGCAACAGATTAGTCAGTTGGCAATGCAAATGAAAATGACAGTGAGATGTCACCACATACCACTTAGAATAGTCAGTTTATAAAGCAGAAAATAAACGTCAATGAAGATGTGAAATTATTGGAATGCTCACGTCAAAGTGGTATAATTTAGAAAACAACTTTGTTAAGCTTCTACTTATCATACAACTCTCTGATCCCATAGCTAGTAACTTAACCCAAAGAAAGAAAACCATATGTAACATAAATCCTATATGTGTTTATAGCAATTTTATTCATAATCACTAAAATCTAAAAATCTAGGGCCAGGCACGGTGGCTCGTGCCTGTAAGCTTCAGCCTATGAAGTGGCCGGGGCTAGGGATCGTGGTTTGAGTCCCACCTGGGGCCCGTAGCAAGACCTAGTTCCAAAAAAACAGCTGGGTGTGGTGGCGTGCACCTGTAATCCCAGCTACCTAGGAAGCTGAGGCTGGGGATTGCTTGAGTCTGTGGTACCCTGGGCAATGAGAGCCTGCGGTTCCACGGGCAAAAATAGCGAGATCTAGTCTTTAAAAAAAAAAAAATCTAAAACTCTATAGATAAACCTATGACCTATCCAAACAATGGAGGAATGCAGTATCACTGGGTAAAATAAATATAATTAAAATAATTATACAATAATAAAATAATATACATATAGAAATATAATAAAAATAATTATACAAGTAATAATGGGAAAGAATTGCAAATGTATATGCTAACTTAGAATTATATTCTCACTTCCAGTAAGGTAAATGTAAATCAAAACCACAGTGATACATCTTCTCTGACCTGTGAGAACAATATATACCAAAAAGAGGTCCAACAAGGATTAGAGAGGATGCAGAGAAAGAGGAACCCCTTTACATTGTTGGTGGGAATGTAAACTGGTGTAGCCACTTTGGAAAGATCTGAACCTATGTCAAAAAAACAAAATGGAAGGCCGGGCACGGTGGTTCGTGCCTATAAGCTTCAGTGTATGAAGCAGCCGGGGCTAGGGATCGCGGTTCGAGTCCCACCTGGGGCCCGTAGCAAGACCTAGTTCCAAAAAAAAAATAGCTGGGCATGGTGGCGCACGCCTATCATCCCAGCTACCTGGGAAGCTGAGGCTGGGGATTGCTTGAGTCTGTGGTACCCCGGGCAACGAGAGCCTGCGGTTCTACGGGCAAAAATAGTGAGACCTAGTCTCAAAACAAAACAAAACGGAAATGCCATAGGATCCAGAAATTCCACTTTTTGGTCATCTATACATAAAACACAAAATCATTATTAACACAAAAAATCCTATGCTCCACAGTGTTTATCACTGCACTATTTACGATGAGCATACTGAGCACACTTGAGGCAACCCTGAGGATGGGATGAATGTGGTATTTGGAATACTACTGTTATAAGGAAAGGAAAGATGAAACATTGCCGCAAACATTGCAGCAAAATGGGATAGTTCAAGGGGACTACGCAAAATAAATACAATATTGGACAATTTCACCTGTGTATTATGAGAAAACAGACAACCAATAAAGCTGAATAGTTAAAAACTAGCAGAACTGATAACCAAACTTGAGGTTTCTGAGATTAAGAAGGATGGGAGAGGGATTGTGAGGGATGGTTGTAGTAAAAAAACAATTTATTGAAAACTTCTAGTACTCATCAATTAAAAATGACAAATTTGATGAATTTGAAATAACATGGAAGGACCTATAAGAAATTATATTAGAAACAAGTCTGAAACCAAATGGTTTCACTAATATATGGGATATAGGAAAAACAAACAAAAGTTCAGGAGGAAAAGTCAAAGCAAGCTAACAACCAAACTAAAGTACACAACTGAGGGTGGGGGAAGTTGAAGGGAGTGGTCAGGGAGGGGAGGTGGTGGAGTTCAGAGAATACAAAGATGTGAAATATATATACATATAAATTATTTTTTAAAAAAGAAAGAAAACAAAGAACAATCCTATGTTTGCTATTAAATTTCTGTTAACTCAAAGAAAGAGGGCATGTAGTCAATCTGATTCCATTTACATCATGGAAAAGGTAATAGTGTAGGCACAAACAGACCAATGATGTCAGAGGTAGGCATGGGGGAGAGGATGAATACAAAGCAGTATACGGAAATTTTGAGGGACTGATAGAAATGTTCTCCATCTTAAATTTGCTGTTTGCTACATACTGTGAATATCTGACATCAAACAGTACATAAAAAAAGTTACAAAATTCAAGAAACTGATATGACAACTAGAGAAGTCTATAAAAACATTTTACTTGTTCCTAATGAAAATTTACATCTGAAAACAAGAATAGCATGTGCCAATATGTCAAAATGTTTAGAATTTGTATCCATATGTTTTCTCTGGGGAGGAATAGTAAATCTACTGAAATTTTTAAAAATTATGTAAAAAAATTATGAAAGTATTTTTAAAAATACTGTCAGCAAAGAAGTACTGCTTCTATAAAGAAAAAACTTTTAAAGTTTAGTGGGACTTGGGACAAAGTCATTGTACCTCTTTAAATTGCCTATATTGACTAAGAGATTATCTTTTATGTCAAACTTAAATAGGATTAAAAAGAAAAGCAACAAATATATACTGAAGATTGTTTACTTACTGTAGCTGAATATCTACTCTGTGACCAACAAATTTCGTATTAGGCATGGTTATATCTTTTCAAACCATTGAAATTTAGCTGCTGAGACAAGATGATTATAGGTGAAGCAATAAAAGCAAGCATGGGGTAGAGATCAGGAGTCAGATTAGGACATTGTTAAGAAAAGCCTAAGACAGTGGGTTATTCAGAGAATGCCTGCAGAAGGAAATGAGAACCAGATCAAGACAGACAAAAATTTTTGCTGGCTAAGAAGAGAAAGGTAAAGACATTTCAGGAAGGAAAATATGCTTGGAAGGAATTATTATTGAGGTGCTTTCATTCTGGGACTAGAAAACAGTAGGGAATGATGAAATCACTAGCATGTATTAGTTGTGAGAAAATAATGTCATACATGATTAAAAGCTAGGGTGGAGAGAAATGATAAAAATCACTGCTTTAGATAAATAGTGGGGCAGCAGTAGCAGGAATGTTCCATCAAGAGAAGGCTAAAAGAGGGAACAACAGTAAAGGGACCAACCACAGCAGAAGCACGGTGGGAGACAAGACACATCACAAGGCAATGATTTCCCTGAATTGTTTTGAGAAGATGAAATATTATTATACAGAAAGAGTAATGTCATTGGTGGATATTCCTAATGTTTTAATACCCTGGTAAGAAGGAAAATCAGCGTAAAAGAGTTTTCTAGAAATGGAGGCAATACTAATACACTATTTTGAGAGAAAGGACAGTAACAGAACCGCACAGGATCGACATGGGGTACACCTCTACGGAGGAAGAGAATAAACACACTGAAGAAGACAGGGAACAGAATTCCTTATTCAAAATGTCAAGAAGGCTGGACTGGCTCTGGAGTGGAAGTCTATTAATTCTCCACTGCATTTTTCTCATCTGTTTACTAAAGAAAACAATGGCAGATAACTAATGACCCCTTATGTCAATGTAACCATGCTTACATTTCTGAAATAAAAACCAGACTAACCAGTGACCACAACACTGCTGACAACTACTCAAAGCTACAGTTTCCTCATATGGAAAAGAGAAAACATCTATTTCTACTTTCTTTTTTTTTTTTGAAAGTCCCACTTTCACACATTTTCATATGTGCTAGTATTAAGTATTCAAAAAAGACATCTTTATCTTCAATCATAAACAGTGAGTAGGAATTTTAACTATGTTACAAGTCACTTGGGACACCTTATTAAGCATTTCCCACCAGACCTAGAGAGAGAGAGATGTAGCAGATAATTCTTTTTAAAAGTTAAGATGTACTGAGATGAGGGCCAGGCGCGGTGATGTTTGCCTTTAATCACAGGCTAAGAAGGGAGGCTGAGACTAGGAATTGCTTAAGTCTATGGGTTAGAAACCTGCCCAGGGCAACATAGCGAGACCTAGTCTCAAATAATAGCTATAGCTGGGCATGGTGGCGTGTGCTATCATCCCAACTACCTGGAAGGTTGAGTTTGGGTCCGTGGTACCCCAGGCAATGTGAATCTGTGGTTCTCTGGGCAAAAAAGTGAGACCTAGTCTCAAAAAATAGCTGGGCATGGTAGTGCACGCCTGTAATCCCAGCTACCTGGGATCGCTTGAGTCCGTGGTACCCTGGGCAACGTGAGTCTGTGGTTCCCTGGGCAACATAGCGAGACCTAGCCGCCAAAAAAAAAAAAAAAAGTAAGAAATAAAAGTATATATGTGATGAAATGGAGAAAAGATAGGGACTTGATTTCAGAGAATCTGGAGAAGGATATATGGATGTATTCAGGGATAAATGATTGGAACAATCAAAACAAAGATAAAGACAATACAATTAAAGTGAATTGAACTGTGACAGTTTATGAAGGGTCATCATTTCATCTAGGTTCTAGCTTTGTTACAAACTGCTGATTTATTCATTTAACAAGTATTTACTGAGTATTTATTAGGTAAAAGATTCTGCGTTGATGCTAAATCAATATCAAGATATGTAAAGCACATCATCAAATTCCAGGAACATTAGCACACTAAACACACAGTTGGGTTCTATTTAACTTCACAGTGGCCCTATGAAGAATGTAATATTTACATTTCATTTCACAGTTAAAATTAAGAACCAGTCTAACAGCCAGAACTCTGCCTCCAGAAGAGGAGCTTCAGACTGCCATACTAAAGTGTTCTTGGTACAAGGAAAGACACACAGAATCAGACACTAAAAGTCAGTATGTGATCAGTGATGCCTGGGCTCTGATACAGGTGAGAAGTTCAAGAAGAGACTTTAGTGATGATGCACAGAAGCAAAAAGGAGAAATAAGAAAAAAAGAGGCAACGGACATAGGATCTTGCATTTCACATACAGCAAAGATGAATAAAGACTATACAATTTGACATAACACTGTAAATAATTTATTCAATTAACCTTAAGGATCTCTGAGGGTTAACACAGAAAAATACAAAAGAGTCTGAGTTTTACTCCAAAAGGCCCTAAAACAAAATAAGCTTCTAAATTCTAACTTAAATGAAGAAAGTCTGATAAGAGAACATAAAGCAATCTTGATTTAAATCTGATGACATGAACTTATAACCTATTTTGAAAGCATACAGAAAGCAATTCAAGAGAAAATAAGTTGACATCCATTGATGACTTTCAATATAATTTAATAGGAAAAATTATAAAAGGTCTTAAGATTTCTGTACAACAGTACAAAATGACAAGTCAAAATCAGTCACGACATTATTATTATAATTTCAAAGCAACTTCAGAATGTGCTTTTGTTCTCACCTGCGTTTTAATGTTCTCAGGATCTTCAGCTTGGCTATCTCGTTTTTGGCTGGGCTTCCAAGCATTCTCGGCCTTCTTCAGGTGCACATCTTCTTTTACAGAAACTGTGATAATCTTCCTGGGTTCTCTTCTCTGGCCAGGCTGAGATCTCCGTGATCCAACGTTCAACAACTAGGACAAGAATAGTCTTTATTATATCTACACAGAGTACTTACAATTCACTGTCTTTGCTGTGCTGCTGCTGATGACACCAATCACTTCCAAACACAAAGATAGATGGGTGTTAGGCACGCAAGTTAGGTGTGACGTACGTGTGTGTGTGTGTGTGTGTGTATGTACCTTAGAAAGTCATTAATGTAATTTTTTCCACCACTATAATTTTTATTCTGAAGTCCTTAGTCCTAAGTAAGATAAAGTGGTAAAAAAAATTATAGGTGAAAAATTGATAAGGCTGTTCCTAACAAAAAAAGACAATCACTAACTGAAGTTCTATCTTTTACTAGTTTATTAATTTGGACTGGTATTTGAATAATTACAGAAATTCACAGGCAGTAGCCATCAGTTAGAAATTTGCTTCAAAAAACAGGATTCTAAATATCTACTGTACAACACAAACACTTCTTAACATTAAAATTCTCTGCCTTTCTGCAGATCATTACTGATCCCTCTAAATTTTCTGGGCCAGAAATACTAAGGTCTTTCTTTTATCACTAATGAGAGGAAAAAGAAAGAGGAAAAATTTTTTCCTCTTTGTCAGCTATCTGCTCCTGCTCGAGTCCCACTACATTCACTTTGTCATGTCACACTGGTCATCAAATTATCTGCTGCTATAAGAGATAGTGGGGGGAGTTAAGAGTTGTATTCTGTTTATCAAAATATTCCTGTTAGTTGTGGCCTGAAATGTTTGGAAATAATTATTCAAGATTAAATATTAATGTACTAATATTAAATTTGGCTCCTATCAGTCCTGTTGCTTGTTAAATCTTTACTTTTACTAATACATCATTCTTTAACTCAATTCATGGAAGGCAACAGGAATGGAAAAGTCATGTTTTACATAAAAATACAGGTACTATGAGATCCTGGTTTGGGGCCTAAGCAGTTAAGCTTAAAAGTCTACATATCATTTATTCTAAAAATTATTCTCTTGCACTCCACCATTTGCCCCAATTAAAGATGTTAGTGAGTATCCAGGATGTATCAGATCAGAAGTTAGAATTTCTAAGTATTACACACTAATATCTGAAATACATTCAGTTAAGAATTCAGGACTACTGACATAATCTCAAACAATTTGGTAAACATTAAAAAAAACTGAGGTCAGATAAACCCAGAGGTACTAGGCATGGTATAACTGACAGATAATTAAAGAGGACTATCAGACTGGAAAAGCAACAACAGGGAACATTTGCCAAACCAGACAGAACTACAATTTATAAAATGGAAACTTTGATATGGCAAATAATTCTGTTTTAAAGACAAGTAAACCAAGCATGACCTAGTTTTTTACAATTTAGGTCACATACTAGTTTTAGTTCACATGGATTAGTACTTAGTTTCTTCAATGTTTGGATATATTTTAAATATGCAATTATATATCACAAGACATTTAACTTAATCCTTGCATTTACACATAAACATTTGTCAAGAACAAAGGTTGCTGAGTATAATGAAAGGTCATACTGTCAAAATCATGTAACAGTTATGCCACACCTGATTTGTAGAGCAATTTTAATGTCTGAATAAACTCAGAAATACTAATACCAAAACATCTTGTAAACACCATGAACTTAATTTTGAGATTTGATTCCACAAAGTAAGCAGTGACTTATACCACATTTCTCAACCTGTCCCATGACAATTATGTGTGAATTTTAAATGACAGATCTGGAAATGTGAGATTCCTAAATCTAACAATATATCAAAGAAAAATGCTTTGAAAAACTCATCAACAAGCTATTGGGTCAGGATAAAAGAACTAAAATTATAACCCATGCTCAAGCTCTCATAGGACACATTAAAAAATTATTATATCTCTGGATATAAATAAGATAGATATTGTTCACAAATATTTATACAAGTATTTCTAGTCCTCAAGAGATTTACTATACTTATAAATGCCTAGTATGATTCACTAATGAACCTCTAGGGTACTTGAATTTAAACTCTTGGAATGAATTCACGTAACTCAATACCTGGAAGGACTGTGGTAGTGTAGAGAAAAAAGGCAGATTAGAAGACAGAAGAAATGGACTCTTGATTCTACAACCTATCAACAATTACTGTGCAAAATTTTTAAAAAATTGCTGGACTAAAATTTCCTTATGTATCAAACATTCGTTCTTCTCCCTGCAAAACTTACTATGAGGATCATGGGATACAGGACATGTAGAAGGAATATAAACATGAGCAATACTGAAGAACAGATGAACTTTTGAAAAACTGATATGTAGACTCACCTAAACACTTGTTGTTCTGTGTGAGTGAAAAATTTAACACAAATCATCAAAGTTATAGTATGCTTCTAAAGCCGCACCATATGCTGTTTTATTTGTAAAACACAAAACCAAGGATCCTGTGCTAAGTAATGGAGTATGTGTGTATACAGTATCGATTTATGTATGTATGTATGTATGTATGTATGTATGTATGTATGTATGTATGTATTATGGTGTGTTTATACAAGAGGTCTGGGCTCTGGTTGAAGGAGAAACAATTCTGAACAATTAGAAGAGGAACTTAAGGTGTATGTACTCAAATTCTACAAATACCAGAGTCTAAATGAAGCACCAAAATTAGGAGCTGGTTTAATTAATAAGATGCAGTTTCCTAGTTTTCTTTTTAGGTGAGCTGGAAGTTTAAATTTTTACCCACTGTATTCTTTTATTTTTTGAGACTAGGTCTTGCTATTTTTGTCCCTGGAACCACAGGCTCTTGCGGCCCAGGGTACCACAGACTCAAGCAATCCCCAGCCTCAGCTTCCCAGGTAGCTGGGATGACAGGCGTGTGCCACCACGCCCAGCTATTTTTTTGGAACTAGGTCTCGCTACGGGCCCCAGGTGGGACTCGAACCGCGATCCCTAGCCCCGGCCACCTCATAGGCTGAAGCTTACAGACACGAGCCACCGTGCCCGGCTACCCACTGTTATTTTTAACTGTACCAAATATGATAGCATACAATCTGCTTTAAAATTTAATATACATTGCTCCCATCTCATACAGGGACTATAACCTCAAACTTCTCTGCTTTAAAATCAAAGAAAATAGAAAATACAATCAAATACTCATCATAACAATTTTTAAAGATAAACTGTTCCTTTAAGGAGAGAATGACACTATGAATTCAGGAAACTTCCCATCCCTGGGGTTTTATTTTAGGATTTTTGTAATATTTGAGCCACTGACAAAGTAATCTGCAACAAATACTACTGATAAAAGTTACTAGACTTAAGTCGATAGCCCCAGTCTCAGCACATTTCATTTGGGGTACTTCTTGTGATGAGCAACTTGATTTTTAAAAAACTAGAGAAATGTTACCACCTGGGTTTGCCCAATAGAGAGAAATGCATTTACTGCCCATCAAAAGCCCTGTCTGGTTAAAGTTGCAATTGCACCTTATATTTTAAAACAATTACCATATATAAAAACATTTTACAACGATTTCTATCAGCCAAGTTTATACAAGAAATCATGGCTACATAAGTCATACTATAAGTCATACCTAGTAGACCCTAACACCTTCGAGTGGTAATTTATAAGCCAATTTGGAAGCTGGCAAAACTTACCAGAGGTATAACAGAACCAGAAACTATCAAGAGCGGGACCTACTGCTTTTAAGGGAGCAGCACTATTTACCGATCATCTAGATGCTGGATAATTAAAACATGTCCTATGAAATTCCCATCTGTACCTACACCAATACACCATAATAGGCTTGCAAAATCAAGTGCGAGATGTTTGTTAGCTTTAGGCAAGATTGGAAGAATTACTTGCCTTTAAAGTTGATGCATTAAATAATAATAATAAAGCTCAATGCATTAATATTTCCCTGATAGTTCTCAATTTCACTTAAAAAATAGCTTGCAGCATGAGAGAGCTGAATTATGCTGAGATTTTTCGGAGACACTGCAAATTTTACATAATAGCTGACTTCCAATCACATTACTTTGATTACATCAAAAAAAACTCATTTATCTGATACATATATAGATATATATTAGTAGAAAATATACGCTGTGATAAAATACTTTAAAAATTCATTTTATGAAAGTACCAAAGCTTATTCTCAATTTACATATTTCCATGGCTAGAAAATGGAATGACAAATTCGTAATTTCTGTGAGTGACATATAAACACAACTGAGCAACTGTACAGCCACAGACGCAATGAGAGAATAGCAAAAATGGCACGAACACTATTTTAAATACCTGGCAAAACAAAGATATAAATCAAAACCAAAATTAAATTAAAAACATATTAACAGATATATAAATATTGAGCCACCAAAAAGGGAAACAATTCAGAAAATTAAGTTGTAAAATGGTTTCTAGGAAGCTGCTTTCTAAAGACTTTCAGGTGAGCACACATCAGAAAAATTTAACTTAATATTTGGAGGAAATAGAGGTTAAATTTCAAATGTGTGAGAACAGATGATAGGCATACAAGTCTAACCTGGTGACACCCAATACATAACATTTACAAAGGAAGAAGAATTTCTCCAACACATTGTGGTCATTCAAATATTTTCAACTAGTAGTCACAGGGAAATAATCAAATTATCCAACAACATGACATTTGTTTTCAGATATCACTTTGCTTTTCAGATGGAGTAGTCTTATTTCAAAGCAGGTTTCAAAAGTTGCTGTTATAGAAATAAAAAGGTGATGGGGAAATGAAGTGTTACCTTAAATATTTTTAAAGCACAAAAATCAGTTTTACAGGGTGATCTGCAAATGTGCATCAAACCCCCAGCTCCTCCAGAATTTTAAATTAAGTGTTTCCTCTATGCCATTCCAACTTGTAAAAAAAGGAAGATACGCCCATCACTGGCAACTTTCCCCCATGCTTCCCGCAAAGTCTACAAAGCACGGAGCGGGCAGAGCCTGCCAAATCCTGCACAGTGCACTGTGCCCAGCATGACTCCACTGGTGATGCCACTTCCACTGCTGAAGAGCCTGTCACTGGCGGTATAAAGGCAATCTGCAGTTCACCAATACTGCAGTCTTTTGTACATGTCATTTATTCATATTTTAATGACCTATACTAAGTGAGAAGAGCAAAACAGCAACTATTATAATACCAGAGACTATTGCAAAAAAAAAAGGGGGGGAGAGGATTTAGTGCACCCCTACAGGCAGGCTCTTCAGGGGTGGGTGCGACATTGCCAGTGGAGTGCAAGTGGGGGCTGTGCTCTGATCCAGAACTGGCAATCCATGCCTGCTCTGCACTTTACAGATCTGTAGGGACAAAGACAGAGAGAGATGAACTGTTAGTTGACTAGCACCAGATGTATCTCTACTATATCAGGACACCTCAAAACAAAGGAGTCCTTGTCAAGACTGATTCTATTTTTAACCATTAGCAGGTCATTTCAACTGGAAAAATAAGGGAAAAAATGAACACCAAATTAACGCAGACCAGCTTCTTTCAAGTAAAAACAACTCAAGTGTATTCTTTATTTGTTTAATAATATAGTAAGGAAAGGATAATCTTCATCTCTTGTACTTCTTGATTAGAGGAATCAACAAAAGTGTTGTTCTCTTGCCTTTAGACAAGATGTCACAGAATCTATGACAGTTTCTAACTAATTGGGTTGTAGGGAACTTGCACTTACAGGTACACCTCTTCCACCAGGGGTTTGCCTTCCAAAATCTGCAAAGGCTGGAGTAAAGTCTGGACCTCGAGGCAAAATCCTAGGATCTAGGGTTCGCATTGGCAATTTAGGTTGATTGATCTGCATAAGAAGCAAAGGAAAACTTAATACGAGTTCTAGAATGTTCAGAAAGACAATAAAAACTTAGAACTGAAAAGTGCATCAGCTATAAAGGAAAATACTGACTGCTGAACCAGTAAAACTTCAATCTGATCCACAGAAGCTTCTCCTAGATAATCTTTAGAATCCTTAGGTCAACAAAGGTTCTAATGCCCTAGGACTAGCAACCTAAAACTTCAAGGGAATGCAAGAGTCAGTAAGTAGACTGACTCACGAGACACTTAGGACAAGTAAAATGGTACAACACAAGCTATTTTTGAGACTCTATAAACTACCGCCAAATTCTGAGGTTTCTTTCTAGGGCATTCACCAGGGTATCAATAAGAATAATGCTACTGCTCATTTTGTTTTGACACTGTTTATGAGTAATGAAACATGTACTGTGAGTGGACAATACATCTCAAAATTTCATGTGTAGTAACATTTTTGGACTTTATAATGTGAATATGACTAAGTCTCTCAGCAAGCTGAATAGTTCATCAAGAGATCAACAATTAGCCAAAGTGAGAAGTAGGCACGTTAGGAAGACAGGAGGAATGTTATCTAAAAGAATAATCTAATTCAGTGGCTATAACACATACCATTTGCAGTATGGAAATAGCTTTAAATCAGCACCATTCAACTGGCCTTACATTCAGTATTTAAAAAAGAAGACTTATTTATCAAGAGAAGAGGACCTGTTACTATGAGAGTAAAATAATACAAATAGGTCTAGATAAGCAGCTGTAGCAGCTGGAAATATCAATAGGAGGTGGCTCTCATTCTATAAAATAGTTATCCTCTGCAATTTCAATTAGGAGCTAGTAGTCTCTCTTCAAATAAAAATACTTCAGACTTAGTTACTAGTTAATATCTGACTGACATGAAATTACTAGAGAAATTACATCAGATTTTCCCTGCCCCCATTTTTATTTGTAAACAGACTAAATATTGACTAACAATTTTCTATAAGCACCATTTAAATCAGATGTAAAGGAAAATGTGTACTTGCACAGAACTGAAGACAAAGCACAGTAACTATGACACTGAGATATACACTATTTCAACCATGCTGACTCCCAATAATATTTGATTTATCAAAGATCTTTCTACAGTTCTGACCTGCCATAAAATCACCACTCATTCCACTCTGAAATTTTAGAACAATGGATAAGGCTATTCCTAACCTTAGACTCCCAGTCCAACAAAAATGCAATTTTCACATCAGTAGGAAACAATCATAATAAGCAGATAAACTAATTCATTTTAAAACTACTATTCAAATATGGGCAAAGGCCCAAATCTGCTCTAAGATAAAGTAAACCCCAAATGCAGAAGTATTTAGGGAAACTCTAATTCTTAAAACTTTATATATATTTTAATATATTTTAAGTCAAATACTACCTCATCTAACAATTCTTAAAAATGTCTTGTATCTCACATGCTTGCACTGATAAAATTTTTTCCTTTTTTTTGCACTGATAATTAAACAAACAAATTAGTTCTCACTCCAAAAAGATAGTTTTCTTTAAGCATGCAGCTTACTTTGTCAAGAACCACATCACTGATGGGTGGCAGGCCCTCTGGTTTCTGTATACAGGCTGGCATGAATTGGAAGTCCAGAAGAAACTCCCTGTCATACTGCTTCTTGCCTTCAGTATCAGCAGGCTTCCAGGATTCTAGAAAGACATTGGTAGACAACTGATGAAGCTAACCAAAATTTACATAGTATTGGGACAGTTTGTCTATAGAATAATTATATGTATGTATCTGTTTTATATGTATTATCCACAAATAAGAATGCAATATTTATCTTATCACAAACAAAGAAAAACACAAATATTGTGCTACAATGAGAAAATGTCATGTAAAGCTACCTTTGGCCAGGGACATATAATAATTCTTATAAAACTACTAACCCATTAAATAGTGTAGAAATAAAGAATGAGAATATTCTTGGTTTTCATAGCAAAAAAGAGTAAAATGTTCATTTTGAAATGTTTTGGAGCAAAATAAGGTAAAAGAACATTATTTATAAAAAATTTAAAAATATTTACAATAAAAACAAATTATAATAGCAACAAGTAACATTTAAGATCCTGAGAAGTCTGAACAGCTAAAGAATTTTCTCCCTGCCTTCAGTTTAATCTCAAAGAAATTATATCCTTGTTGTTAAGTCAACCAAACTGGAAATACACCTGTCTCCAAAAACTCTGACGCTAACTATACTTCTGGCTTTTACTTTAATAAAAATTTTACTTTAGTTTTCCTGTCATAGCACATACTATACTATTGCTCACAATCCTATGCTCATTATATCAAGGTGCAGAATTTCTTTTAAATTTATTTAACAATTAAAGTAAATTCTTTCCTTTAACAGAGCTTTAATCAAAATCAGGCCCCATACCACAACACAGTAGCACAATGGGTCCCTCTTTATATTGGTGTGGTTTTTCATGTGTCAAATCAGTGTGCGGTATTTAAAGAATTTTGCAGATACTTTCAATAAAATTCTATTTATTTTATTTGTTAGGAAAGTATGTAGTTTATGGGGAATCTAAATTTTATATTGCTTTTCTGAGTACTACTAGTGCACATTACATTATAGAGGGGAAAAAGTAGTTAAGTTAGTAGAGCTAGAGATTGTCATCATGTATTATTTCCTTGCCAAGATAAAGGATAAAAATATTTATCCTAGCCCTAAAAATAACAAAATTGTCTCAATTTTCTAATAAAGAACTGATGGTGGCCACAATGTTTGGGGACAGGATGTAAGCCTAGATGTTTAGAAGCAACTTAGTAAACTGAATCTATACTAAAAACAATCTTTACAGTAATATAACTTTAGTTTCATGACGTTAATTAGAGCAGTTAATTGGTAATGAAAAGATCAGTAGATTAAGGTAGCATCAGCCAGTGGCTTTCAAACATTTTGACTACAATTCATGACTTGGTGCTGCACTGACATCTATTACCCTTTCATTCTTTTTTTATTTTGTGCATACAATCTTGGTCTTATTTGCATAGTTAAGACCCATCCTTCCTCCCCCCCATTCTTTCTTTAATGTTGGTTGTAACTCATTAACTTCACAACCAATTATTAAATGGGTAAAATTCAAAAGTTTGAAAAACACTGATCTAGATTATTTTTGAGGTCTGATATTTTATTCTTAGACCTTATCTCATCATGCAGAAGAGATTCCAGATTTGCCAGACTAAGAACCTTTTACCTATCCCAAAGATTCCATTAAAGGAACCACCTTTCCCCAACATGTCCACACCAAATTTCTCTGTAAATCTCAAAGCTAACCATAATTTATACAGTATTGGAATAGAGGCTTAACAGTCATGATGGTATCTTAAAATAAACTATCCTACAGGGTTATCATAGATCACAGGGTACTTAGGAAACTTGTGGCTAGTAACTCAGTCATATGGTTTGTGACTGAGTACTGGAGTTCAGTTCTACAGAGAAATTTCTGTCAACCAAGTTGAGTTCAAAGCATGTGCAATAATGAATACTCTCTCAAGGGACATGGTAATATCTGCAATGCCTCTTTCAATTAAACGAATAAAATTTGTCTTATCAAATTTCACATCTAACAATGAATGATTTCATTTGCCAGTTTCTCTTCCAAAGTCAGCAAAGGTATGACAGCATCAGATACCACTTCTGCCAACACAGAATGCTCCGGATGGGCTAATAACTAACTTTCATGCCCGCTGAACTAGTCTATAAATATTACATCCTGATGAGCCTCTTTCTTGCAGCCAATGTTTCTCCAGAAGAGGCAGTATAACAAAGTGGGAAAGAAAGAGGTACACAGAGAGGCAGGGATAAACTTACCTGGTTTAAATGGGAATGTGACCCCTTCACCAGAACTATCAGTGGAGCCTGAATTAGCATCTATTCCTTCACCCTCAGAAACACTGTCAGCACCATTACGTACAGGCTCAGCTTCTTCTCCATTTTCTTCCACAGCTTTTGCTTTTTTAAGGTCAGAGGAGTCTCTTTCAGGATGAAATCCTTGGCTCATTTTATTGTGTTCAGATTCAAGTACTTTGTCACCTGAAAGTTCCTCTTCAGCTTTAACCTAAAGCATATGTGAACACAGAAGTTATATATGTGGGGGTGTGTATGATAGCTCTATGTCTGTCTCTTCTACATGAAAATACATGATACAAATATAGAAGAAAATACATCTATTCTCTCAAAAAGCATAAGAAAACGTGATTCAAGGATATCTATTCAGCATACAGTACCAGAATGGTAAAAATGTTTATTTAAAACACTTTTCTTATTTTATCTCCTGAATAAAGCAGAGATTTCAAATAGTTACTGAAATGCTTTATCATGACTAATGAAATCTAAATGTCACAAAGGTTAGAATGGAAAGAACTGTTAATCCTTGGAACTTGATAGACATGAGAGTCCTAGTCAGAATTCTAAATCAAGCACTCCATGCCTTGTAGCTAAAGCTTAGCAAATACAACAAGAAACACTAGAGGGTATTTCGTATGTTCTCCTCTGGCTGAGAAATGAAGAGTTTGATGAACAGTTTAACATCCAAGTCCCACAAAGACAATCACCAATCATTTTACAAAGAAGCAGCTTGTAACATCTATTTTGCTATTGGTTCTTACCTTTACTCAAAAAATATATACAGAAAAATGCTTGGGTGGAAAAAAAGTAAAAAATGCTTGGAGTATTTCCTTACAAAGTCGAGTTCCGCTGCATACTGTCTACTTTTAAGCTAAATTACCAAATTACTTTTGACCATTTCAGTTTCAGATATCAAATAAGGGCCATAACTTGAAGCAAAGTTCTCTAGTAGGAACTTTTAAATCTTTACATGAAAGGTAAAAGCACTCTAGAGCCGGGCGCAGTGGCGCATGCGTACAACCCCAGCTATTTGGCAGGCGGAGACTAGGATTCATTTGCATCTGCGGGTTTGAGACTACCCCAGGCAACCTAATGAGACCCAGTATCAAAAAAAAAAAAAGGCCAGGTGCGCTGGTACGTGCCTGTAATCCCCACTACCTGGGAGGTTGAAGCTAGGGATCACTTAAGTCTGTGGGTTTGGGATTACCCCAGACAACACAGCGAGAACTAGTCTCTTTCAAAAAAGAAAAGCACTCTAAAAACAATCTTTTCAAAGAATAACTCAGAGGAAATTGGTATTTCAACTGATAAATCATATTCGGAGAGCCAAAAATAAAGGATATATTCATTTCATGGAGGATTATGGGAAGGAAGTAGTTGCCTCAAATGACTTACAAAGTTACATTTTCTATTTTAAAATTAAGTTACAAACCTTACTTTAATATATAAGTTACATGTGGTTTTAGTTCATGCAAATACTTAAGATACATACTTGAAAGAAAAGGTCTGGGAATAATTTGTTTCTAAAATATGGCAGAAAAAGCAGACCAACTGAGTTTAAATCAAAAATTAGCAGTTTTACTTATTCTATACGGTGGTCTAAATTAACTTATAATGACCTTCAAATACCAAGAGTTTTAAAAATTGGTCTGTGAGTGTAAATGGCACTGAAATAACTTACTAACGAGCAGTACAACCATATCATACAATTGCATAGTTTCCTATTTCAAGTGTCAAAAAATATACTGCGTCCTCTTCTCTGTATCTTAAACCAACAATTTAATATACATAAACAAGATTTATTAACTGAAAAGTCAATTTCTAATGGAAAATAAGCATAGAGAAACTATTCCATGAATGACAAGCTATATTCAGAGCATACAGATGACTGAGACACAATAATGTTAGGGATATTTTTTTAAGGAAATTCACAAAATTAGCTGCAGTATTTATAATGATTGGTTTTTTTTGGTCGGGATAAAATTCTATTTAACTAATTTGTACATATCTAAAAGTTCCTGAAATGTTTAATAATAATAACAATAATAATAATACAGACTGAAAAATTACTAATGCAGGGAACATTTAAAGTACTATAAAAATAAAATTGACAACTATGCATATAATGATATAATGACTGATGAAATATCCTAAAACTTTAAATACATGCCTCAACTGAAAATTTCAAGATGAATCCTTTGTGTTATCCAGATTATCACCATGAATCTGAATATTTGTGATGTTATAATAACCTAACATTCTTTAAAAGACTGAGAAAAATTAAGATAATTAAGAAAAAGAGTGAAAATGAAGACAATGACAGCCAGTATCTACTAGACTAATAAATGGTGAATGTTAGGAAAGACTGAGGACTAGAGTTTGTCAGTCAAGTCTGTCTCCAAATGACCAAGTATCTTTTTATTTTTTCTTTGAAACTATCAGATTAAGGAAAAACAATTAGTTTAATTGAGTCAAGACAGTTCTTGTGCTTAGAACGTCAACCACTGTTTCATTGTTTAGGAAAACAAATTCCATTGTGCATCAATAAAGTTTTACTAAAACATACTCACACACTGTCTACTGTTTCTTCTGGTCTATAGCAGGAGCGCTCAGAAATGTGATAGGGATATAATCCCCAAAGGTTTAACTTTACACTCTCTTGAATTAGTTAAGGAAAAGTTTGCAACTACCTGACTTAGAGAATAGAATGAATATTTGAAGGCACAAATTTGTGACCTACCTATCTAATATTCAAGTCCAACAAATGAATAGGAAAGTACTTCAGAAGAAAACAAGACTTTTTGAAAGTTAAATCTAAAGAGATACAAGTCTAGGAAGCTCTCACAGCCATACCAGGAACAAATATAATTCCCCTGCCTCTGGAAGGTATTTTATTCTCTGTAAAGAGGAGCTGCAAGAGGAGTACAGTATTTATTCACACCTCTATAAATCACTGCTAATTCCTATCCTTGATAACCACAATGAAATCACACTCAGGAGACACTGTAGTGGTTGCCATGGAACTCGGTGTGACAAGGACAGAGTATCATGTAAAAACAATGAAAGAAAAGAAACAAATAACAAAGAGATACTGTGTGCTACTGTAAGAGGGCAACAACCTGCTAGAAAAGTCCTAGGAACTAAAGTGCATTTAAAATATTCTGTACCAACTATTCTAATAAACAGATAGGAATTAACAGAAAATACACGTTGTTTATATTACTCTTCATTTGTAAACTTTAGGATAAAATATTACTGATATTCAGATGACAGATTATGAGATTGTTAGAGCAACCAGAACAGTCTGCCCTTGTTTCTGGACCTGGTATACTGTCATACACAGCAAAACCTGGTGTGGCTTACTTCCAAAAAAACAAACCATATATGAAAATTTACTGGGCTTCATTTTAAGGATGACAGATTCAAAGTAAACCTCCCTAAAATGTACCTGACAGATTCTACTACACTTGGTAATTTGGGGGGAAAAAAAAGTCTCCATTTTTCTTAACCAGGTTATTTTTCCAGCTAGTTAGTCAAGGGAAGAAGTCAACTGAGAGGACAGCGGACTTAACAATTCTGGCTTTGCCAGTTTAGAAGCAATATTTTGAAAGACAAGAATTTAATAAAATTGAACATGACATTAAAAATCTTCTAAATATCCAAAAATGGACTTAAAAAAAAATCACACTCCAAGTTTACTATATCAAGTTTAGCTGACCTCAAGAAAGGGATATAAACCACATTTGTCTTAGGAAATGACACAAGTCCTAGGAGTATGAGCTGAAGAGCTTTACTACTGCCCCTTACCTCCAATTCTGCCTCTAACACCTCTTCAGTGGTTCGTGCCCGATCTTTTGGTTTCTTCCACATCTTTGGTGCAGTTATAGCTGTCTGGGCTGAAACAGAAGATCAGATTCATCACTTCCTACTGTAAAGTCATGTTCAAAAATATTAGGGCTAAATAATATCTGAAATTCAAACTTAGCTACCTAAAAGAGGGCTTCACCTATACTAAGCAGATAGATGGATCATAAAGCCAAAAGCTGTACAGTCATGGCCAGAGAATACAGAAGTCAATGTCTTAGCTACAAATTGTTCACACATCAGCTCATATGGCCTTCCAACCAGTGGCCCCTATAGGGCCCTTGTAGTTCATGGTTAGAACATACTTAGGCATATAATTTAGTCTGTGGTGAGTATCTACATATGGAATTAGCCTATCAGCCAATTCTAGACTTGCTTCTGCTTCTACCGTTCATCAACAATGCCAGTTTAAACAAATCATATTGCTCAGACCTCTGTGTATTCAACAGTGTTAGAGTGAGACAATATTGGGGCCGGGCACGGTGGCATGCACCTTTAATCCCAGCCTCAGAAGACTGAGGCTAGGAATCGCTTGAGTCCATGGGTTTGAGACTATCCTGGGCAATGCAACGAGACCTAGTCTCAAAAAAAAAAAAAAAAAAAAAAAAAAAAAGAGAAGAGTGAGACTATACGGTAAATTAAGGTTCTAATAAACCACTACAAATATTAACTTCAAGATTCTGTTTTTAAAACATTCTAGGCACAAGGATACTAGTTAAAATTTCATCAGGGAGCATTTCCACAACAATCAGTTCTCAATTCATTTCAATATTTTTAGCCTACCTTTCATATTGCTAGAGTGAAAATTAAGAAATATTAATTTTACTGAATTATAAGTGTTTTAGAAGTTCCAGATGGAAAATTATGCTTGCAAAGGCTTTTTTAAAGTTCATTAAAAAACTTTACAAATTCTAGAGTCATTTAGTACTTGAATATACAAAATATCAGACAGCAAACAATATGTTAAAGAGGTTCCCAGAGAAGGGAACACATGAATAGAGACAGAAATGAGATATTACAGGCAGATGGGTAAGGAGAAGAGTCAAAGAAAGGCCTCTTAATAAACAGTGACATTATTAAAAGTAAATAAACACAAAGCTGAAGCCTATCATTGAACCTGACTCCCTATGAAAATCATATCAGTGAATAATACGATTTCTCTGGAACAGCCTCACATTTTTCAAAGAACAGCACTTTATATACATTTGTATTATTTTGGAGAACAAGGAAAAGGGGACATTTGAAACTTCTCAAAATCACTATACAGTAATTAAAAATTACTCTGAATCTCCTTTCTTACACATTCCTTTTTTATTCTTTTCTTCAGGGACCATAATAAAGGAAAAAAAACTATCTGGCCAGTTTTTTCCTTCATTTGTGGCCTATTCAAAATATGGGATTTAGCTTATGGCAATTGTGGGTGGGTTTAAATTTGTTACTGCATCATACATTGAAAATGTATATTAATACATAGTAAGTTCCCATTTAATGTCACAGGTAGGTTCTTAGAAACTGTGACTTTAGGACTTGAAACTGTGACTTGTTTTTATATAAAATGAAAACAAGAAAGAAGGCCCATTTCATTCAAGCTGGCCAGAATTATTTTTCTTCTCAGCAACCTAGTAACAAAAAGAAATCATTCAAGGGCCCATTGTGCACAAATAGTTCTCTCTTTTTATTTTTTTATGGCTCTTCTGATTACATGGTAACAAACCTTTTCCAATGAGAACCTCTCCAAAATACTTGTGATAAATTCTATTGAATCAGAATTTCTTTAAGAGCTATGGTGTTGGGGAATTTGCATGTATCAAATTTTATTTCAATGATGCATGAATTCACTGCACATTAGTTGAAAGAACATGAAAGAGGTGATTATATATAAGAGCTAACTTTACTAAAGATACCATGTTGGTAAACATTATTTCTCTTTTCTCTTCACTAGATCACTACTCATTTCCTTACTAGTTGGGTAACATGCTTATCTTCAGTCTTTTTCTGGTGTCAAAAAAGACCTTTCAAAGTTACCGAACCAAAGAATATGAAAACACTAAGTTGAAAAGATGTGCATCTCTAAGTTCACTGTGGCCCTCCTTACAACAGCCAAGCTATGGGAACAGCCCAGGTGCCCAACAGCAGATGGCAGGATTAAAACAATACACTCTATACATGTACAATGGAACACCACTTAACTATATAACAAAGGATGAAATTTTGCCAAAAGCAACAAGAGGGATGGAACTGGAGGGAATTTTATGCTAAGTGAAAAAGACAGAAAAAAACCTATGACGAATGATTTCACTCATATGTGGAATACAGAAGTAAAGCAAAGAAACAGAAGAAAAAAACCCAAAAAACAAAACTCAAACAATTACATGTCTTGGATTGTGACAGTAGAACTGAGGGTTCCCTCCATCAAGACATTCAGTCAGATTCTTGCACTTGAGACAATGTCTTTCATTTCATGGGTGGGTGGGAGGGTGGGGGGGCAGGAGAAGCACAGGATAGAGCAATGTCTGTAGCAGAGGGTTATCAGCACTCTGGTGCCAAGTATGGCCTGGTGACATATACCTGAGGATGCCTCTGTACTTAGTCCCAAAACATACACCACATTGTAAGCCACAGGTACACCATTTTACAAAAAAAAACCAACAAACCAAAAAACAGATTAGGCAGTACAGGATCACAAAGAGTAACAGAACTTACCAAAACCGACTAATAGTAATACTTTGGAACTTGAAAATTCATGCTTCATGAGATAATTATCATTTAAATTAGATTCAAAACCAGCAAATTTTGTAGTAAAACTTATTTGGGGTTAAAGTAATTCAGATTCATGGGTAAAAAAGTAAGTATTAGAACAAAGAAGAAAAGGTGAAAAGGTTTTTCCATCCCTTCATGTTCCCAGGTATCTCTCCCCAAAAGAAACCATTAAATATATCTACTTATCATCCTCTAGAAAATACTGGTGTACATATAATCATACATGTGCACCATATATGTGAATGTATAGTTTTTTCAATCTATCCATGGTATTTTGCACATCGGCATGGTTTGAAAGGTAGACTCCACCTGCGAGGTGTACAAAATAGCCACACTTTTGGGGTTATAACATGATTTAATGTGAGTTGTGTAATTTATGAATTTATCTTAATTATATGATACTGCATTTCAAAAGGAGTATCGATCTACTCAGGTATATACTAATTTAAACATTAAGAATATCATTCAATTCTTGTTTGAATTCTTTGTTTAACAATGATAGTTAACAATCATTTATTTAAATTATGGCAGTCCTGGAACTTACCAGGATTTGTTGGACCAATTAACAACAGCTAGAGACATCAACTTTTTAAGAATTATTTTAAATGATTTTAGATTTTGACTGCTGAAGGCAATACAGAAAAGCCATGATTATCAGCTTTGGAGTTCTGCCATTACTACCTTTAAATTCTTTTCTGTCTCAGTTTCCTCTTCTATGAAACAGAATAGCAGGGTGGTTGCGAGGATTAACAAAGTAAATACATAGTACTGATAAATTTTCTATTAGAAAATACATTTAATCTGTCAGATTAAAAAAAAATCTAATAAATCCACACCAAGAAAAATCTGTCCTGAATGGATTTTTAACAAGTTCTAGGATGTGGTCGAGGTTGAGGTGACCCAAACACATCAAGGCTGCATAACAATACAACAGTGCCTCCATCAAAAAGGAGTTAATAATCCTTTTGAAATGTGGTATCAATAATGTACAAGATTGGCAAAAAAATAAAAGGAGAGAGAATGGCTCACAAAGGGTCTACAAGGCTGACTTGAGAGTCTAGATAATACATCTTTAAAAAAAGTTAAAGAGAAGTTACCTTCTCTATAAATCCCAACGTTAAAGATTTCATTTTTATAAAATATGAATGACATATAAAAAAAGAAGAAGAAAGAAGTTACCTTCTCTAACTTCTGAACAAATACATACAGAACAATGTTAATTTTCTGGATTGTTCTGGGAAATGTGGACTGACGCACTTTTCAAGAGAAGTCTCAAGGAGAGAGAATTTCAGTACTTTAGCAACATGATAGTTTACAAAATGGATAGAAAGGAGAGAGGGATTGTACAAATGGATTAAATAAATATATGTACAGTCATAAGAGCTCTAAACTAGACCCTGGGTAGATATCACAGAAGGACTTAAGAGAATATGGTTCAAGTGAAACAATAATATACAAGATTAAATTACATACAAAAGTAATGCAATTTCTTCCAAGACAGATTCTTCACCTGTTTCAATCACAAATAATGACCTCACTCCCCTAGCCCAGTCAGGTGTTCCATACTCATGACATCAACAATGTGCCTAGAATGGTTACCACAGCAAAAGTCCATTCACTACCCAGCAGAGAACCACTCTTCAAATTCAGGTAAGCTATAACCAGCAGAAAAATTAGGTAGGTAAAATAATAAAAATAATACATAGTTCATACAGGAAAAGACAAAGTGGCTTTTTGGTTGTATCCAACATTCCTTAAATCTGGTATGATAAGACTGTGGTGTTTTTGTTGAAATCTACTAAATAGCTAACTTATAGCTTCCTGATCGCTCTTTAAAAACATTAAGGTTTTAACATAAGTTCTTAGGTTAATGCCTCTAATGGATCATTAGATAGACGCAGACAGCACAACTACTCACAGACCTCTTCATGTTTTGTTTTTTTTTTTTTCTTAAAAATTATGGGAACCTGTGAAAATTTTATTATTTTTTATTTTTTTTTAATTTATTTATCTATATTTCACATCATTTCAATCCCTGGGGGTCACCCACCACCTCCCCCTCCCACCCGCTCCAGCTGGTCCCCATTCTCCTCTTGTGCAGTTTCATTTGGTTGACCATATATTAGTGAAACCATTTGGTTTCTGTCCCTTTCCATCTGGCTTGTTTCTGCTAGAATGATTTCTTCTAGG